>QGOI01011683.1:0-17378 GCA_003313885.1 Boletus sp. MG55 | reverse complement strand
AGCGACGTCCAAAGACGAGGCTAGAAGCCATCCCATACATTCGCTGACATATATGCTCTGGTCATGACGTTCTTCGCTTTGCGTCACCGACGCCACCAAAGCTCCAACCGCGACTCAATCGTGTCTACGCGCGCGCAGTTTGACTGCGATCATGTTTCGACAATCACGGTCAAATATTACGTTTTCTGAGGGCTCGAACCCACAGCCCTCATTACAGGGTTCAATATTCATCGTGACTCACCATCTCACAATTGCTTGGATGTGCATGTGGACAATGCGCACCTCCCTCTCCTTCTTGCTCTTCACGCGGAGCACGTGTGGAAATGTTTCGACATCAACGTGCCGGAGAGGAGGGTGAGGACGATGAACCGAGGCCTGGCCTGCAGTTTGGATCCTGACTTTGACTTGGGTTTTGTGCTCGAGCTATCCCGTTTTGTCTCGTCCTCTATCTACATCGCCGAGTGTTTTCAGTTCAGAGGCTTGCAGGGAAGGGGGGGCTCAGGGTGTCATGATGTACTCGCCCGTTATGCCTGCTCATAATGTTATGAAAATGATGAATGTCATTTCCGTATCACGCATGTTGAACACGCCCATGGTGCACCGAGAAAGACGACACGCATACGATCAGGTTTCCACATGTCCACCTTGAGTCTTGGATAGCATCAGTGTCTCGTACATTCGCCCACCCTCGTCCTCATCCTTGTTTTCCTTTCCAACATCCGACCCAGCCAACACCACCTCCCGCGCCCTCGGTGCCCGCCCGTGGAGACTGAGATGATCTCATATCCGTCACCCGATAAGTGAGCGCCTATCATGAGGTAGGGAACCCACACTAGCGTACGAAGCATTAATATTGTGAAGAGTAGTGTAATTATAAACCCCATGCAATGGAATCAGTGGCAGAGGATGCAACGTGCGCAACTGCCTGGAAGGGTGACGGAGTGGAGAGCACGGAGCCAAAGGGAGCACGTACTGGTCTGGCAAATTGCATTGATGACACTTCGGACAACTATTGATGAGTATCTCCTAAAGCTTCACCCACGAATATATCGCCAGTTCGTGCATATTATCGCCCCGTTTTATTGCTTGGGACCCTGGCAGAAGGTGAGATCCGAAGCATCGAAGCGTTCAGTGGTAGCGTACGGCTGATGACCGACTGATTGATGATTCGACCGTGACTGCGCACTTCGCATGCTGGGCCTGAAAAAGGATCGAACACGACACTCAAGTAGCTCGGTTCAGCATTGAAATCGATAGTAATTCACGCTGACCTCCATATTGCAATGACCTCCCTCACTCTGCTCTCCGTCCTTCTCTGTCTTACCCACCTCGTCCGAGGAACACCCACCAATTCGACGAGTTCCAGCTGTCCGCCCCCCGATGGGACCAGTCGGAGTGTGTGGAGTATATTAGGGAACTGTGGGTTGACCTTGTTGATATGCGTGTGGCACGCAATCCATCCCGACGTCCCTGGCTTTGAGCGACTCAACCCTACACCGTTCCCGGACTCCTTCCTACAGGTGCCATGGATCTTCGTAACATCCTTTTTCGCCCCGGAGATAGTGGTTTCGCAGGCCAGCAGCGAATGGCACGAGGCTCATGCCAATGTCAATACGTTTCATGGTATGTTCTCTCCTGCAGTTTATGCCTATGTGGCTCACCTGAAATTTTTCGAACCGAAACCGTTAGACAAGGGATATCAATGGTCGATGACACACAGCTACTTTGCAGACATGGGTGGTTTTGTTTATCATGAGGGCAAAGAGAGTCGACCAAAGACGATGGAATCGGTCAGATTTTTCGAGCTGTGCGAGAAAAGGGAGATTACCCATCCGCTCATCACGGAAAAGGAAATCAAGGACAAAAGCAAATCAGACGTGCTGGGAAAGGCCATCTTCACGCTTCAACTGTTCTGGTTCACGCTACAGGTTGTTGTTCGCGGTGCGAGTGGTCTCGCGATCACCTTGATCGAACTCGACGCGGTGTGCATGTCTGCACTTGCCCTTCTATATCTTTACTTTTGGTGGGACAAGCCACTCCGCCCTGAATGTCCCCATACCTTCTATCGGACTCAAGAGACAAACGTATATTCAAAAGAGGAGTTGTATGTGTTTTATTATCCAACTGTACTGAGATGACCATGTTTTTTTGCAGGTCGAAAGCATGGAAGTCGGGGCCCAGTTATTTGTATAAGTTGGTCGCCCACGTACGCAGACCACCCTCGAGCGTTCACGAGGAAGAAGCGTCCCTAGTGGGCACAGTTGTTTGTATTCCTCGTCTCAGTTTCTATTGATATCTGATCATTCTCAAGCCTGATCATTCCGAACCCAGCAAACTGACAGCTATGGTTGCAAAGATGAATGGGGACGATGTTGTGTTAGGGTCACTTGTAATAACGTGGACCATTCTTGGGGGGCTACACCTGATTGCATGGAACTTTGAATTTCCGACGGGGACGGAGAGGATGTTGTGGCGTGTCGCATCACTCGTTTTGGCAGGATCCCCACTACCCTTCGCCCTGGCGTTCGTATTGGAAACGCGCCATTACATTCACGCTTCAGATACCACCGAACGCGGCGGTATATTCTGGTGTACGATGATTTTGGGTGTCGTATCCCGGGTGATCCTCGTGGGCTTGATGCTTGCCAGCCTTCGTGCGTTACCTTGCTCTGCTCACGAGATTGTCTCCTGGACCGCATATATACCTCACTTATAGCTCCCGCTACATTCGAGCATGGCATGTATCACCGTACATCCCGCGTATGCACTCTCTTTGCACTAAATACTCGTGATCGATTGAATACTTCATCGCCCTCACCCAACGTTTCCTCGCACCCGCTCTCATCAACGGGAGGTCCGGGTGTAAAGACATCCCTCGCCAAAGAAACAGCGTCTCGACAAGCTCGATCCTCAAGTCAGCAGAACCATCCCTGTCCACGTCGTTGCTGGAGTCATTGACACTGTCAGTCGAAACGGAACGATCTGCATGTCTCCACCTCTATTTCATTTATCCATGTGTTGCTCATGTACACACACGGATCCGAGTCCATACCATGCGTCACTCAATGAGGTTAGTAGGAACCTGGAACACGTCATTGGGCTGCACAAGACAACTTGAAGGTAGTACCCTACACTATCCCCTTTGTCCTTCCTCCTCCTAACCCATCTCGTACGCCCCTCCATATACACCAAAGACGGGTGCAGATGAAGACCGGCACCGCCCCTTCCAATGCCTCACGATCACTTTCCGGTCCTAGCACTGCGTCGTACACCTTTCCGCCGCGTATGCAGATGCTGTGTTAGAATCTGAATCGAAAATCTACCTTCATCTATATGCACACGCGTCCACTCCGCCCATCACGTCCCACTCTCATCAACGTCGTCGTTCATCGCATCCTCGATGCCTTTCAGTTGATGCAAACCACCGGATCAGTCTCGTCAAAGCGCACGGGTGAGTCGCGACCAAAAGTCATCCCATGTCATTCGCTGACATGTACGCTCTCACGACGTTTTTCCTTTGCATCACCGGGCGTCTCGGACACTTGACCTGCGACATCCGTCGCATCTACGCACTGATATACGCGATCTGACTGCGAACGCGTTTTCACCGTACGTCAAACGCTATATGGACGATACATCGCCGCCCTCCCTCTTTCTTGTCTTCTTCCCATGCAGAGCACGTGTTAAGACGCCATGACACCGACGAAACGCGTGCAAGATGCGTGCGAACGCGACGAATCGATAACACGCCCTGCCCTCGCCTAAAGGCGAGACACAGGACAATGGCAGTGACACTGGCAACCAAGCAGAGGAGGATGCGTCGACGCTGAGTTTTGCCTCGCATTTCCGGCGCGTACCCGAGCTGGCGTTGCTGCGCACGTCGCCCATGCCGAGGCATGCAGAAACACGGCCGGTCGAGAAAAGGATTAATGGTGGGTTTGTGCCTATGCCTGACTGGGACTAGGGTAGTGGCCGGCACACTGCACAAAAGGTGGGGCAGGTATATTTGTATACGAAGAATGCGGCATCCGAGTCACAGATAAGAGATTCGAGGTTGATCGATGATTTTTCATACGGTTACACCGAAAGAAGCCACATTGATAAAGCCCTCTGCGTGTTGTATGGGTATCATCAATCAATACGTTTGATAGAAAAAAGTCGTGGAAAGGAACAGAATAAAACATCAGAACCACGCCCAGAGCGTGGATTGTGAGCGAGGAACTCATATGTATGTCGTCTTTAGTGGAAAATAGAACATGTGATCCTCCGCCCCAGATATGCATGCTGGGTTCGTCTCTCCGCCAGTGTCCTCCTACAAGCAACCCACAAGGCACTGTCCGTTATTGACTGTAGCCACGTCGATCCTTCTGCGTCCCAGCACTCCATGTGGAGGAAACGGACATACGTCCTTTCGACTTGGAATTCACCTCGGTCACGGTGATCCAGTCGGCTGGGTTTGCAGTTCAGTATACGGGCATGAAGATCGGTCGCGCTACGAACGTGCTGGCGCGAACCACGGACGACAGTGACGTCGCTGTGCATGCCCAACTGTTAGCGTCCGATCGCAGCCTTGGCGTCATGGGACCCATATCTCTGGCGCAAACACATTCGGAATCAGTGGCACCGATGTCAGCCGCAACCCATGCGAAAACACCGTCATCTCCACCTCTAAACTCACCATTGCCTCATCCCACATGCCGGGGCGAGCACGGCAACGCCGGACACCTCTCAGACGCTTGCCCCGCCCACGCAAGTATGTCCCACACTACGTGGGGTATCGCCCCAACCAGTCCCAAAAACGCCATTTCGCCATCGCCGTATGTGGTGGGCAGGTTGGCATTAAAGAGGCCGTAGAGGCAATAGGTGGCATCTTCGATGTGCGTCAAGGTCCAGGACATTATTTCTCGGATGCCATGGCCCTCAATGCCGCGACTGTTGTCGGTAAAAACGACCCGAGGGATCCGGCCCAAGGGCCACATGTTCTGTAGTATAACTTGATTCGCCCGGGCTATGAGCTCTTGCAGTATCCAACTCTGCTTGAAACACGGATCGCGCTCGAATGACACCAAGGATGATGAGTCACCGGAGTGCGCGATACACACGGTGCACCACCTGAACATGGTGTGGATCCGAGTCCTCTCGCCGAATTCGGCCGTGTTGGTCAACGTGTCCGGACCAGTGTCTATTCTGGTGAGCGCGCCGTCTCGCTGAGTTGTATGAGCCAGGCGAGACCGAGGCAGAGAGGTCTTGATAGCTTGGCTCGCTGTCCGCCCAGCAATGCGAAAAGATGGCGTATCGTACGACGTCGCGGATCATGCCTAGCAGGGCTCTTGTTCGGGTTGACGTAGATAACTGATTCAGGGTGCGTGTCCACCAGACGGTGCACATCCACCTCTGAACGCTGGTTGGTGATCCAGATCATATCTTCTTTGCGGAGATGGCCCAGGTTCTATGTGATTTATCTAAAGAAGATATCAAAGACTGGGTTGTATTCTACGAACGTGAGTTTGGAGGTGTCGATGAGGCGCGCGGTCATGTTGTTGCGAATGTAACAACGACGTAGCCTCAGGTGGGCCCGGGCCCCTAGTACCGCCAGCTAGTGTGTGCCGGATCAGTGAACTGAGCGATTTCTATTTGTCTTCGCTACATGTGCTTGGTGCCTGATCTGAGCTTGATGGTTGGAAAAACCGTCCAATGCACGGGAGTAAACACAGAATCTGGCTTGATGCAGTGCAGTCGTACAAGCTTGAAACTCGGTATTGGTATTTGATGTTCAAACAATGAACAACAAAACATAGCCTATCGGCAAAGTTGAACGGGCGCTCAGCGAGTCCAGTAAGAGCCAAGCGCGCTGCGCCCGCACTTGCACCACACAAACCCACATCGCGCCTCCCCCACATTCCCTCACCTTGCCCATGCACCCATCTTTGCGTCGTTTTCGCAGCTCAACGCGCTAGTGCTGACGAACAATGAGGGGTTGTACGCGGACGAACCCTTCCCTGGGTCGTCGCACGTTTATGTGCTAGTGGCACCCTTGTCAATGATGAAGAGCGATTAGCCATCTGTAAAGGTCGACGCGACGTACTCACAACCTATGTTTCCGTAATCACTGCGCACGCCGCGCAAGCGTCGTGCATCCCGCCAAGATGGAGTGTGCGACAGACGGCGGTGGGTGCGAGGGTCAAGGTGAAGGGTACGACTGCGACGAGCAAGGGAGGGGACGGGGGTTGGATGAAGGAGCGCCAAGGCGAATGCTGAGGCCAAGACAGCCAAGCGGACCGCTCAGGCCACAAAGGATCTGCTGCTTAAATCAAAGGCGTCGACAAGGTCCCACAAGTCTACGGCCACAGTGACAAGGACGAAACTGGCAGCGTGGTCTGCCCGAGGGCAAAGGGAAAGCACGTCCTCGGGAAACCGTATCAGACTTGTCGGACGATACGGGGGAGGTACGTCCAGTTGAGATGAGTCGGGACGCTGACCATGTTGTTTTTCAAAGGTACCAAAAGGACCAACGCGAATGCTTGTAGCATTTCATGCGCTTGGCGGGATACCAGATACGAAAGGTGAACGTGCATGTTGTATGAGCTTTTTCGTTGGGTGCGTGTGTCCTGCCGTTCCTGCAGTCATGAGGTATATGGATGGTGGCATCTATATGTATCTTCATCGAAGTATATAATTGTCGAAATGCCTCTTTGTGACATGATTAACAGATACTTGGGGCTTTCACGCAGCGCAAGTACTCTCGGTCACAGAGCGCGTAACGTAAGTAACATGCGATGGCCCGTGATCATACATTTTGGCCTCAGAGGAGCACGGTGTGAAGAAGACAAGTGTTCCTATGATTAGCGCATACACTCGTTGATCTAGGACACGATAAGGATGGTTCACTGCTATCCCTCTCCAAGACACTAACAAATTCGATGGATCTCATACTACGACGAGGAAGCCCGTGCTTTGTCCGACTTGGAAATCCCATCATCTCGCATCCGTCGGCAATTTGGGCACCCAGACCAACAATGCAATGCTGCAGTGTCAACATCTAATTCATACCTGGTCGACGCCGGACCCGCCATCGGTCCTAAATACTATAAAGTTGGCTATCCAACATCACAGCCCAAGCGTCTTTCCACTAAATTGCCCACCTGATCGTCCCCAAAAGGTCAGTCTCTCGAGCCAGGAACTCAGCCATATAATATGACCGTGACAGTCCTAGATTTTAGATTTTTTTTTTGCGACTTTTGATTAGATGATGGGATGCTCATACCGTCTCCGAAAGTACTCGAACCACTGAGATGCTTCAGGACGCCGCCACTGTACCAGAACGAACGAACCGCGCGTTGCTCGACATCATTCGAGACAACTTGAACTTCCAGTACGCGGCATCCCAAGCATGATCGTTTGCCGAATTGCGCGACGCCGTCTCAGCGCACGGTGATCGACGATGCCACCCTGTTGGCAGAAATTCGGACCCACGTCCCGCTCTCGACTTATGACGCCTACAAGCCATTCCTGGGCAAAATTAACGCACAACCCTGCAAGCTAGAGGACGTCGAGAATCTGCTGTGCCCGGATTGCCAGAATTTTTCGCCGTATCGAGCGCAATGTCTGGCACCATGCCCAAGGTGCTGCCCAAGTACGATTGCAATGCAAGACTTCGGAAGTGCCTGGCGCGTTTTTCGATGCAAAGAGTACTTTGCCGCTCGCTGGGGTGGTGTGCGCGAGATATAGGGACGTCAAGGAGATGAAAGGTGCGCCGGTCGATGTGGTGCAGATGGTCCCGGTCTGTCACACATCGGCGATATGGAGAACCCTAGGATTGTATACCGACGATTATATGGTCACGGTCCTCCTTAACACGTCAATTTTTTTCTCCTACCTGTGCAAACTGTCCAGCCCCATCAAAGCGCACGAGACGAGATGACGCTGGAAGCCATCCCATGCATTCGGTGACATGTACTCTTTGGTCATGAAGTTCTTCGCTTTGCGTCACTGACAGTCACGGTCAAACATTACGTTTTCTGAGGGCTCGAACCCACAGCCCTCATTATAGGGTTCAATCGTGACTCGCCGTCTCACAGTTGCCTGGATGTGCATGTGGACAATGCGCACCTCCCTCTCCTCTTGCTCTTCACGCGGAGCACGTGTGGAAGCGTCTCGACATCAATGCGCCGGAGAAGAGGGTGAGGACGATGAACCGAGGCCTGGCCTGCGGTTCGGATCCTGATTTTGACTTGGGTTTTGTGCTCGAGCTATCCCGTGTTCTATTTACATCGCCGAGTGTTTTCGGTTCAAAGGCTTGCAGGGAACTTCGGGGGGGCTCAGGGTGTCATGATGTGCTCGCGCGTTATGCCTGCTCATAATGTTATGAAAGTGATGAATGTTATTTCCGTATCACGCATATTCAACACGCCCATGGTGCACCGAGAAAGACGACACGCATACTACGATCAGGTTTCCACCTTGAGTCTTGTCGGATACATTAGACTGTGTCTCGTACATTCGCCCACCCTCGTCCTCATCCTTGTTTTCCTTTCCAACATCCGACCCAGGTGAGACCACCTCCCGAGCTCTCGGTGCCCGCCCGTGGAGACTGAGATAATCTCATATATCATGAGGTAGGGAACTCACATTAGCGTACGAGGCATTAACATTATGAAGAGTAGTGTAATTATGTGAAACTCCGTGCAATGGAATCAGTGGCAGAGGGCGCAACGCGCGCAACTGCCTGGAAGGTGATGGTGCGCAGAGCACGGAGCCAAAGGGAGCACGTACTGGTCTGGCAATTTGCATTGATGACACTTCGGACAACTATTGATGAGTATATCCTAAAGCTCCACCCACGAATATATCGCCAGTTCGTGCATATTGTCGCCCCATTTTATTGCTTGGGACCCTGGCAGAAGGTGAGATCCGAAGCATCGAAGCGTTCAGTGGTAGTGTACGGCTGGTGATCGACTGATTGATGATTCGACCGTGACTGCGCACTTCGCATGCTGGGCCTGAAAAAGTATTGAATACGACACTCAAGTAGCTCGGTTCAGCATTGAAATCGATAGTAATTCACGCTGACCTCCAAATTGCAATGACCTCCCTCACTCTGCTCTCCGTCCTTCTCTGTCTTGCCCACCTCGTCCAAGGAACCCCCACCAATTCGACCAGCACCAGCTGTCCGCCCCTAGATGGAACCAATCGGAGCGTGTGGAGTATATTAGGGAACTGCGGACTGACCTTGCTGATTTGTGTGTGGCACGCAATTCATCCCGACGTCCCTGGCTTTGAGCGATTCAACCCTACACCGTCGCCGGACTTCTTCCTACAGGTGCCAGGGATCTTCGTAACATCCTTTTTCGCCCCGGAGATGGTGGTTTCACAGGCCAGCAGCGAATGGCGCAATGCCCACGTCCGAGTCAAAGAGTTTCGTGGTATGTTCTCTCCTGTAGTATACCTATTTGATAGCATCTGAAAAGTCTTGGAACCAAATTGTCAGACAGGGGATATCAATGGTCGATGACACACAGCTACTTTGGAGACATGGGTGGTTTTGTTTATCATGAGGGCAATGGGAGTCGACCAAAGACGATGGAATCAGTCGGATTTCTCGAGCTGTGCGAGAAAAGGGAGATTACACATCCGCTCATCACAGAAAAGGAAATCAAGGCCTTGAGCAAATCAGACGCGCTGGGAAAGGCCATCTTCGGGCTTCAATTATTCTGGTTCACACTACAGATTGTTGTTCGCGGTGCGAGTGGTCTCGCGATCACACTGGTCGAACTCGACACGGTGTGCTTGTCTGCACTTGCCCTTCTATATCTTTACTTTTGGTGGGACAAGCCACTCCGCCCTGAATGTCCCCATATCTTCTATCGGACTCAAGAGACAAATGTATATTCAAAAGAGGATCTGTACGTGTTTTCTTATCCAACCATACTGAGATGTCCATGTTTTGCAGGTCGAAAGCATGGAAGTCGGGGCCCGGTTGCTTGTATAGGTTGATCGCCCACGTACGCAAACTACTCTCGAGCGTTGACGAGGAAGAAGCATCCCTACTGGGCACAGATGTTTGTATTCTTCGTCTCTATTTTCTATTGATAACTGATCAATTTCAAGCATGGTCATTCTGAACCCAGCAAGCTGACAGCTATGGTCGCAAAGCTGGATAACACAGATGTCATGATCTGGTCACTTGTGATGGCGTGGACCATTCTTGGGGGGCTACACCTGATCGCATGGAATTTCGAATTTCCGACGGAGACGGAGAGGGTGTTGTGGCGTGTCGCATCACTCGTTTTGGCAGGATCCTCACTACCCTTCGTCCTGCTGTGGATATTGAGAAAGCGCGGCATTGGTGTTTCAGGTTACATAGATGGTACATTCTGGTGTACGTTCATTTTGGGTGTCGTATCCCGGGTGCTCCTCGTGGGCTTGATGCTTGCCAGCCTTCGTGCGCTACCTTGCTCTGCTCACGAGACCGTCTCCTGGACCGCATATATTCCTCATCTATAGCTCCCGCTACATTCGAGCACATGTATCACCGTACCTTCCGCGTATGCACTCTCTTTGCGCTAAATACGCGTGATCGATTGAATACTTCATCCCCCTCTCCCAACGTTTCCTCGCACCCGCCCTCATCAACGGGAGGTCCGGGTGTAAAGACATCCCTCGCCAAAGAAACAGCGTCTCGACAAGCTCAACCCTGCCGCGCTCGAGTCAGCAGAACCATCCTGTCCTCGTCGTTGCTGGAGTCACCGATACAGTCAGTCGTGAACAATCTGCCAAGGGGGAAGGGCTTCTAACCAAGGATTATGCGCAGTGGCCGAGACAGCTACCCGTTCGTATTTGCCATTCCTGCTCCAAATTCTGTACTGAATCTAGGACAGGTTATGCTGATCCATGGTACAGATGTGACCAGGTAGATTTGGACGTTTGTTGAGCCCCAGCTCATGGTAGTGTCGGATGTCCTTTAGATCACGTCATTTAATACCACCAAGAAATTCCATGAACTGCTTTCGGCGGAAGACAAGACGTTCTCGCCGTATACAGTATGTTCCTTTGTATCCGGGCTAATTCGCACTCGTATTTATAAAGAACAGATTTCACGAGCTGCACAACGAACCCGAAGGAGTGAAACAGAAGTTGATCGAGGAGTGTATCGCTTGGGTAGAGGCCCATCTCTCTCCTGGGCATACTTCGAGATCATGACTGGTCCACTACTGCGTGTAATCCAAGTGATCATGGGTCTCCGAGGCAATCATCACGCGGGTGTACACGCTGTACGTGTACTCTAATAGCCTGCCGCCCCTGGTGCAGCGTCACCCTCCCGCTTCAACCTCAACAAAACCTCCTTGAACCGGGTGAGGTCAGTAGTGCCGGGGCCAGTCCGGGCAATAGTTTTGCTTTGCGAGTTCTGGAGTTCGATGGTATTTCAAATTCTCTCCCAAGTGGTCCCCTTTGTGAGCAACGACTGAAGGTTCTCGACGTAATCCGCCTCTTGGTCCCTATTGGTATCGTCATGTCACATCAACCGCCCATTCGGCCAGATGACGAAAGGATAGGACGCACTTGTTTTCCCGGATGGACCGCTCCTTTTTGGCAGCATACTCTTCGTAGAATTGATCGATGGCAGTCTCTGCCTTGGAGATGGTCTCCTGACGTTTCGCTTTACTCGCGTCGTCTCGCTGCCTGATCTCTTTGGCTTGTTTCTCGGACCATTCCCTGTTCCAGAGTGCGGGATTGAGCATGGGCCCGTTGACCACAGACTGTGGAAGGCTTTCATGCGATGGAGCGGGACGGTACTTACCTGATCACTTCGGGTTCGCCTTGGTGGGTAGGATAAGCTTGAGGATAAGTATCTTTTAGAACTCGGGATTGGTATTTGGCGTCTAAACGATGGACAAAAAACATAGGTCAAGCCGTCGATACGATCGGCAATTTTGGTTGGGTCGAACGGGCGCGGAGATATGAGAGCCAAGCGCGCTGCACCCGCACCTGTACCACATCGCGCCTCAGTGCTGTCACATTCCCCCACCTTGCCCATGCACCCAGCTTGGTGTCGTTTTCGCAGCTCAGCGTGCTAGTGCCGACGAATAATGAGGGGTTGTATGCGGACGAACCCTTCCCTGGGTCGTTGCACGTGGTGGCACCCTTGTCAATGTGCGATGCGCTCGCAACCTATGATTCCATATCCACTGCGCACGCCGCGCAAGCGTCGTGCGTCCCGCCAAGATAGAGTGTGCGACAGGCGGCTGTGGGTGCAAGGGTTAAGGTGAAGGTACACTGCGACGAGCGAGGGAGGGTTGGATGAAGGAGCGCCAAGGCGAATGCTGAGGCCAAAGAGCCAAGCGGACCGCTCGGGCCAAAAAGGCCCATCTACTACCTGAATCCAAGGCGTCGACAAGGTCCCACAAGTCTACGGCCACTGGCCAGTGACAAAGACAAAACCGGCAAGGACAAAGGGAAAGCGCGTCCTCGGGAAAACGTATCGGATTTATCGGACGATACGCGGGAGGTACGTCCAGTCGGCCGACGGTGAGACGAGTCAAGGACGCTGATGATGTTGTTTTTCAAAGGTACCAAAAGGACCAACGCGAACATTTGTAGCATTTCATGCACTTGGCGGGATACCAAATACGAACGACCAATGCAATGCATGCAGTGTTATGTAACATCTGATTCATGTGACCTGGTCGATGCCGGACCCGCCATCGGTCCTACTAAATCACTATAAAGTTGGCCATCCAACATCACAGCCTGAGCGTCTTTCCACTAAATCGCCCACCTGATCGTCCCCCAAAAGGTCAGTCTCTCGAGCCAGGAACTCAGCCATATAATATGACAGTCCTAGATTTTAGACTTTTTGGCGAGCTTTGATTAGATGATGGGATGCTCATACCGTCTCCGAAAGTACTGGCACCACTGAGATGCTTCAGGACGCCGCCACTCTACCAGAACGAACGAACCGCGCGTTGCTCGACATCATTCTAGACAACTTGAACTTCCAGTACGCATCCCAAGCATGATCGTTTGCCGAATTGCGCGACGCCGTCTCAGCGCACGGTGATCGACGATGCCACCCTGTTGGCAGAAATTCGGACCCATGTCCCACTCTCGACTTATGACGCCTACAAGCCATTCCTGGGCAAATTCAACGCACAACCCTGCAAGCTAGAGGACATCGAGAATCTTGCTGTGCCCGGACTGCCAGAATTTTTCGCCGTATCGAACGCAATGTCTGGCACCATGCCCAAGGTACTGCCAAAGTACGATCACAATGCGAGACTTCGGAAGTGCCTGGCGCGTTTTTCGATGCAAAGAGTACTTTGCCGCTCGCTGGGGTGGTGCGCACGAGATATAGGGACGTCAAGGACATGAAAGGTGTGCCGGTCGATGTGGTGTAGATGGTCCCGGTCTCTCACATATCGGGGGTCACGGTATGGAGAATCCTAGGATAGCATACTGATGATCAGATGGTCCTTAACACGTCAATTTTTTCCTCCTACCCGTGCAAACCGCATCAAAGCGCACGAGACGAGACGAGGTTAGAAGCCACCCCATGCATTCGCTGACATATACGCTCTGGTCATGACGTTCTTCGCTTTGCGTCACTGACGCCACCAAAGCTCCAACCGCGACTCAATCGTGTCTACGCACGCGCGGTCTGACCGCGATCATGTTTCGACAGTCACAGTCAAATATTACGTTTTCTGAGCTCAAACCCACAGCCCTCATTACAGGGTTCAATATTAATCGTGACTCACCATCTCATAATTGCATGGACGTGCATGTGGACCATGCGCACTTCCCTCTCCTTCTTGCTCTTCACGTGGAGCACGCGTGGAAGCGTTTCGACTCATCAACGCGCCGGAGAAGAGAGTGAGGACGATGAACCGAGGCCTGGCCTGCGGTTCGGATGCAGATTTTGACTTGGGTTTTGTGATCGAGCTATCCTGTTTTATTTCGTGTTCTATCTACATCGCCGAGTGTTTTCAGTTCAGAGGCTTGCAGGGAAGGGGGGGCTCAGGGTGTCATGATGTACACGCCTATTATGCCTGCTCATAATTAATATTATGAAAGTGATGAATGTCATTTCACGCATACGATCAGGTTTCCACGTGTCCACCTTGAGTCTTGGATAGCCTATCAGTGTCTCGTACATTCGCCCACACTCGCCCTCATCCTTGTTTTCCTTTCCAACATCCGACCCAGCCAAGGCCACCTCCCGCGCTCTCGGTGCCCGCCCGTGGAGGCTGAGATGATCTCATATACGTCACCCGATAAGTGAGCGTCTATCATGAGGTAGGGAACCCACACTAGTGTGCGAGGCATTAATATTGTGAAGAGTAGTGTAATTATGTAAAGTAAACTCTGCAATGGAATCAGTGGCAGAGGGCGCAACGCGCGCAACTGCCTGGAAGGGTGGTGTGCAGAGCACAGAACCAAAGGGACCACGTACCGATCTGGCAATTTGCATTGATGACACTTCGGATGAGCAAATCCTGAAGTTCCACCCACGAATATATCGCCAATTCCCACTCCATTTCATTGCTTGGGACCCTGGTGGAAGGCGAGATAAGAAGCATCGAAGCGCTCAGTGGCAGCGTTCGGCTGTGATCGACTGATCGATGATCCGATGGTGCGCAGCGCGCACATTGCGTGCTGGGCCTGAAAAAAGATCGAATACGATACTTAAGTAGCTCAGTTCAGCATTACAATCGATGTTAATTCACGCTGACCTCCATATTGCGATGACCTCCCTCACTCTGCTCTCCGTCCTTCTCTGCCTTGCCCATCTCGTCCAAGGAGCCCCCACCAATTCGACGAGCTCTAGCTGTCCGCCCCCCGATGGGACCAGTCGGAGTGTGTGGAGTATATTAGGGAACTGTGGGGTGACCTTGTTGATTTGCGTGTGGCACGCAATCCATCCCGACGTCCCTGGCTTTGAACGCCTCAAACCCATACCGTTGGCGGACTTCTTCCTACAGGTGCCATGGATATTCGTAACATCCTTTTTCGCCCCGGAGATAGCGGTTTCGCAGGCCAGCAGCGAATGGCGCGACGCTCACGTCGATGTCAATAGGTTTCATGGTATGTTCTCTCCTGCAGTTTATGCCTATTTGGCTCACCTGAAATTTCTCGAACCGAAACCGTTAGACAAGGGATATCAATGGTCGATGACACACAGTCACTTTGCAGAAATGGGTGGTTTTGTTTATGATAAGGGCAAAGGGAGTCGACCAGAGACGATTAAATCGGACAGATTTCTCAAGCTGTGCGAGAAGGGGGAGATTACAAATCCGCTGATCACGGAAAAGGAAATCAAGGACAGGAGCAAATCAGACGCGCTGGGAAAGGCCATCTTCGGGCTTCAACTGTTCTGGTTCACGCTGCAGGTTGTTGTCCGTGGTGCGAGCGGTCTAGCGATCACCCTGGTCGAACTCGACACGGTGTGCTTGTCTGCACTTGCACTCCTATATCTTTACTTTTGGTGGGACAAGCCACTCCGCCCTGAATGTCCCCATATCTTCTATCGGACTCAGGAGGCAAACGTATATTCAAAAGAAGAGTTGTATGTGTTTTATTATTCAACCGTGTACTGAGATGACGATGTTTTGCAGGTCGAAAACATGGAAGTCGGGGCCCAGTTGTTTGTATAGGTTGATCGCCCACGTACGCAAAGCACCCTCGATTGCTGAGGAGGAAGAAGCATCCCTAGTAGGCACAGTTGTTTGTACTCCTCGTTTTTGTCTTTATTGATAACTGATCGATCTCAAGCACGGTCATTCTGAACCCGGAAAATTGACAGCTATGGTTGCAAAGCTGGATGAAGAGAGTGTCGTGCTTTGGTCACTTGTGATGACGTGGACCATTCTTGGGGGACTACACCTGATCGCATGGAACTTTGGATTTCCGACGGGGACGGAGAAGATGTTGTGGCGTGTCGCATCACTCGTTTTGGCAGGATCCTCACTACCCTCCGCCCTGCTGTGGATATTGACAACGCGCCACATTGACGTTCTTGATCGCGCCCAGGAGGTTATATTCTGGTGTACGTTCGTTTTGGGTGTCGTATCCCGGGCGCTCCTCGTGGGATTGATGCTCGCCAGCCTTCGTGCACTACCTTGCTCTGCTCACGAGACCGTCTCCTGGACCGCATATATTCCTCATCTTTAGCTCCTGCGACATTCGAGTACATGTATCACCGTACATCCCATGTATGCACTCTCTTTGCGCTCAATACTTTGTTCTCGTGATCGATTGAATGCTTCATCGTCCTCACCCAACGTTTCCTCGCATCCGCCCCCATCAACGGGAGGTCCGGTGTAAAGACATCCCTCGCTAAAGAAACAGCGTCTCGACAAGGTCAATCCTGCCGCGCTCAAGTCAGCAGAACCATCCTTGTCCACGTCGTTTCTGGAGTTGTCGATACAGTCAGTCGAAACGGAACGATCTGCCAAGGGGGAAGGGCTTCTAACCAAGGATTATGCGCAGTGGGCGAAACAGCTACCCGTTCGTATTTGCCGTTCGTGCCCCAAACTCTGTACTGAGTCTAGGACAAGTTTTGCTGATCCATGGTACAGATGGCCAGGTAGATTTGGACGTTTGTTCAGCTCCAGCTCATCGTAGTGTCGGACGTCCTTTAGATCACGTCATTTAATACCACCAAGAAATTCCATGAACTGCTTTCGGCGGAAGACAAGACGTTCTCGTCGTACACAATATGTTCCTTTGTATCCGCCGGTTTCGCACTCGTTTTATAAAGAACGGATTTCATGAGCTGCACAACGAACCCGAAGGAGTGAAACAGAAGTTGATCGAGGAGTGTATCGCTTGGGTAGAGGCCCATCTCTCTTCTGGGCGTACTCCGAGATTATGACTTGTCCACAACGTGTAATCCAAGTGATCATGGGTCTCCGAGGCAATCATTACGTGGGTGTACACGCTGTACGAAGACTCTAATAACCTGCCGCCCCTGGTGCAGCGTCACCCTCCCGCTTCAACCTCAATAAAACCTCCTTGAAGCGGGTGAGGTCGGTAGTGCCAGCGCCAGTCCGGGCAATAGTTTTGCTTTGCGAGTTCTGGAGTTCGATGGTATTGCAAATTCTCTCCCAAGTGGTCCCCTTTGTGAGCAACGACTGAAGGTTCTCGACGTAATCCGCCTCTTGGTCCCTATTGGCATCGTCACGTCATCAACCATCTATTCGGCCGGACGACGACAAGGACGCACTTGTTTTCCCGGATGGACCGCTCCTTTTTGGCAGCATACTCTTCGTAGAATTGATCGATGGCAGCCTCTGCCTTGGAGATGGTCTCCTGACGTTTCGCTTTACTCGCCTCGTCTCGCTGCCTGATCTCTTCAGCCTGTTTCTCGGACCATTCCCTGT
>QGOI01011670.1:0-23128 GCA_003313885.1 Boletus sp. MG55 | reverse complement strand
TGAAGCTTTTGCTGACGCACCAACAAGTCCGATAGCCCATCGAGACCTTGTTCGTGGTATGCACTTGTATCCCTTATCCACACGAGGTTGCACTAACAAACCTGGTTTTTTAGGCCCTCCCACTCATCAGCTCATCGAGAAGGACCATCACTCACGACCCGCAAATCGGGCGTTGTCCCCTTCCCCGACGGAACCCTCCCAGCCCCCTAGCATCACCGCGGCAGAGAAAGGAAAGGCACGCGCTGATGATAGCGTCGCTTCTGCCACGCCGTCCGCATCGAGTCGGTCCACTCCCAGCGCGATCTCTACCTCCAAAGGCACACTCGACAAGCAGGCGATCCTTGAGCGCGCTCAAGAGCGCCGGAGACAGCTTGTTGCAGAGATCGAACGAACAAAAATGGAAATACGGGAAATGAGTATCGAGAACGCGGTGTTGGTACATCTCACGAGGGGGATAGGTCATTGATCCTTTGATGTATGCTGAACGTCAAGCCACTAGTGAATCAACTTAGTACATTACACGAATGAATCGTCGAGACAAACACAGAGATCAACCTAGTAGTTCATATTCAGTTTACATAAGGTACATACAACATGGCGAACACCTGGATCAAAAATATCCATTATCACACTAACAGAAAATTGCCGATTTGAACTTTCGCTTGGACGATTTACATGGCTTTCCCCTCTTCCCTTGCTTTCTGACTCTCTCCACCCACTCACTCCAATGCTTCGTGTGCGCATCCCATGCAAGCGCTTCGAGTCTGTCGTATTCATTGACGAAATCTTGAACCTCCGCCGCCATTTCCTTGGCCTTTCCCCTAGCACGTTGGGCCCGATGCGCAAGACCCTCCGCCATCTCCCAAGCAATCCCTTTGGAGACTTGAGCGCCAGTGGTGATCACCTCCGAGGCATCGTGGAGCCACTTCGTTCCTATCTCCTTAATCTCCTTGGCTCGTCTCCGAGCGCGCTTGTTATGCACATGTAATGTCTCCTTGATCGTCTCAAACGACTCCACGGTCTTCAACTGCATCGCTGACTGCTCGATGAACGTCGTCGCCTGCGTGAGGATTATCTGGGTCTGTCTGAATATCGCTTGGACGAGGGCATCGAGGGCATCAAATATGTCCTGCATGTCCTGGTTCATGATCGCAAAGGCAACCGAGGCACATTCCTTGACAACGCCGGGAACGGAAGTGTGCACCAGGGTAGAAACCGCGTATCCGGTAGTAGCCGGACCGGGGGGATAGGAGGTAGTAGGACTCGTCTCTGGTATCACGGAAAGCCCCTTGGGTCGGTTGTCCGGCAGAAGGGCAGAATAAGGAGGTTGCAACATAAGATCCTTGGAGAACGCCAGATGCTCCGACAGCGTTGACGATACCACGCGCCGGAAATTGGTGGGGTTGGCACGCGACAACGTCATGGACGTTGATTCTGCGCTAAAGACTGACAATGAAAGTTCTTTGAACGCGGAAGGTATTGCCGCAACTGAGCTGTCTAATGTCATAGAGGGAGGGAGGCGTTCTCGATAAGGCAATGGTCGGAGTATTTGCCAGAAGGAGCCGGAGGTGTAGTTAGGATTGAGAGTTGCGAGGGTAGGAGAAATGAACTGATAATGGGAAATCGGAATAGCGGCCCGAACAACCACTCCAAGGATTAGAGAGAGGATTGCAATGCTGTGGATTCTCATGAGTCAGTCACGAAGAACTAAGTGGCAAGGAACCCTACATGGTAAGAGCGTGTGTACCGGCCATGATTCCCTTGGACATATTATTGTCGCCGGACCACAAGCGGGAGAAGGCCCGATAAGCGCGTGTTGAGTCTATCATGTCGATTGAATCTTTGTCGACTACCGGAGAGTCCTCTGGTGCAGTGATCCGGAATACTTGATGATTAGGAATGTTGAGTAGGTCCCATGTACTCTGAGGAGAGCCCGTCTCAACATTGTTGAGATATGACGGCGAAACTAGAACTGGTAAAAGTAACACGTGTTCGGGGAGATGCAATGGACAACATGGCAAGAAGACAACCGCGAGAGGACGAACACCTGAAAAGTCCATCAAAGCCGGCTGCGCGTAGTTGCAGTCAGTTCACTGTTGAAACATAATCAAGACCTACATCGTCAGCTGTGTCATGCGGCTCGAGAGTCCTGTCGAGGATAGTAATAATACGGGGGAATGCATGATCGTGCTCAAAGGAACCAGAAACGGTCAACCGGCGTGTAGAACCTTGTAAACCGTCAAGGTCGGGGGTAACGGTGAGACCAGCACCATGTGTGACTTTCTGCAAGAGCCTGTTGACTATAGACCACTTGAGAGCCGTGGAGGATCCGTAAAGGAAAACTTTGAGTTCAGGCCCAGATGAAGAAGGGACCACTGATGTTTGCAGCTCGGTTGAGAACATCTGTGAAGCGGAGAGCATGTCTTCGTCGTCAACTTGGCATGCGTCCGAAGGAACATCCGAATCGATGGGAGATGAGAGGATTTCAGAGTTGGGTTGAATCTCTTCGTAAGACGTGCTAAGGAGCTCTCTACATGAACTAGTGATGGGATCCGGAAAGGATAAGCGAAGATCACGGGACGAATTATGGACGGTAGAGGTATGGAGGGAGCTGGAGCGCGACGAGCTAAGGGTACTGATCATACTTTGATCAAGCCCCTCCTTGACACGTAACTCCTCGGGAGAGGTCTCCTGGGCAGGGTTCGGGTCAACTGTAGCAGGATGCTGGGAAAGGGATGGCACGTGGTGATTGGGCGCAAGGACGTCATTGGGCATGCCCTCGTCGGCGCTGTCGTCAATTAAGCCTTCCCAGGCGTCGACGTCTCCATCGCGAGAGCTTCCATAGCTCAAAGAGGACCGTCTTGACCTAGAGCGAGAGAGATCCTCATGATCTGTCTCCTTCGAAGAATAGATGGAATCATTGTCATCCGAATCTCTGTCTGTGCTTGCGATGTCAAACCAGTCAGAGTCAGAGTGACTGTCATGTTCTGAAACTGCAGGAATATCAGTAGGAATGGACATTGCTGATGAAGCTGGTGGACGTTGTAATGAAAGGGGTCCACGGCCTCGTAGCTTTATGTAGCCGCCAGTGTCTTTGGCTCTGTTTGACTCGACAGTCCACACCAGCACAGCCATTCCAAAACTAGACTGGTACCTCCTCGTACTGCTCCATGCCCGCCCTTGCCAAATCCCTCACGACATCGCCATGGCACTAGCATTCACCAACTTACCTCAGGACGTCCTCGTCCTCATATGCCTCCACTCGCTAGTCGAAGACATGCTTGCTTTAATGCAGGTGATTCGAGACGTCTTTGATACGCTATCTCCTGACACGCTGACCACATCACGGACACGTAGACATGTCGTGTTATGCATGTACTTGGGTCGTCGGATTACTTGTGGCGCAGGCTCCTCTCCGATTGGGATATCACTTTGGACATTCCTTTGAATGCCTCAGTAGCTTCTCTCTCGGGCAATCTCTTGCGAGCGGCCGCTGTTAAATCCTTGAGACAGGACAAAAGATGGAGAGACCCACGCCTGGAAATGTGTCATGCTCAGCGCATCATCTCGCAGAATTCTTCCTTCGTCGATGGCATGCGTCTTCTCCCAGGCGGTCGTTGGCTTGTCACTGCCCAGTATGAACAGAGTTCGAGGACGCACGTCACGCTCTGGTCCACGGGAGATATGAATGATTATCATCCGATTTTCAAAGTAATTGTTGCTGGTCGGGTCCGATTTTTGCATGCTCACCATCATCATGAATTGGAGCAAATTACGATTGGCATTGCTTTTGCACGGGGCACCTCTGAGTAAGTGCTTATCGTTCCTCATAAAATTAGTAGTTAACGTTCACAGATCCATTCGCGTATACAATGTTATCTTGCAGGGTGATTCTTCAACTCGCCATTCTTTGGTATTTGAAGCCACGCCGAATGAGCTCAGTTCCATGGGTCGAATAGCAGGAATGAAAATCAATGGCGAAATTATGATTGCGATTTTTGCCCCGCTGTCTTCATTATTGGAACATCAAGGTCGGATTGTATGCGTGAACCTTGATTCAAGAGCCGCTGCCGCTCTTGAGTGTCTGGATTGGGTGAGCTAGCCAATGTAGCCATTTCCCTCGCAAAACATTGCATTCATGATGAGATAGTCGTTTGCATGGGGTCGT
The DNA here is from genome assembly GCA_003313885.1 of Boletus sp. MG55. Taxonomy (NCBI): domain Eukaryota; kingdom Fungi; phylum Basidiomycota; class Agaricomycetes; order Boletales; family Boletaceae; genus Boletus; species Boletus sp. MG55. The sequence continues at coordinate 18,960 of QGOI01011670.1, read as the reverse complement.
CTCAAAAATTTTCGCCGATGTTTTGCTGTTACAACATCACCCTACACCCCGGATCACACGACTGCTAACATATCATTTTATGAGCTGCCATCTGTCATTCTCGATCACTCGGACTGTCTCTCCCCGTCTGCGTCATACTGGCCAGAAATACTGGTTATCCAATGTTCGCTGATCGCCAGAACTTCGTGGCGTTCAGACTACCCACTAATCTTCGAGTTATCCGATGATGTACCCACAAATAACACAGAGGCCTATTTTTTCACCATGTTCGGACATCCGATCCGCGCCGACCACACGGATGTCAAAAATCTGGGACTTGACATCCTTCGTGTGTCGCTCCATGGGAGCAACATCAAATGTATCCACAATGTCGTACCATACCGTTCCGTCCCTTGTGCCGGGGAAGTTCGAGTGTCCCCGTCGGGAAAACGAGCGATCTGGCTTAACCAAGATCCTGATACTCATGAATGTACTCTCATGAAATTTGCTCTGGGAAGGAGAACTGGAAACGAGTCGGGGTCTTGTATCTCTACGTTGATGCCATCATTTTCGGGTTTACCCTTTAATCCTCGGGATTTTCATTCTTTTGTGTTTGACGAAATTTCGTGCACAATGGCTGTCGGGCTACCATCAGGAGAATTGTACATTTTACTCTACTAGTATGACGAATTTGACGATCAGCCCCTGTCGTTTTCTGACTTGGCACGTGAGCGGAAACTGACTCGAAGACTCCCGAGTACGAATTAATCGACATCTGCATCGACCCCGCACGAGGCAGACAACGCGAGGCAGTCCTATCTCCTTGGCTTTTCTGAACCTACCAAGCATCCGATACACCAACATCGCGTAACCTTTTACGTTCTGTCGCCGCTTCTCACCAATTGTTGTGCTCGTGATCGATCAGGGACGTGTCTCGTCCGACCACAGACATCCACCCAAAGTCACTATAATGGAGCAGGAAATCGACCGCTTTGTGCAGGCAATACTCATTGCCGTCGATCCGTCACAGGTTGCACTCCATCAGCAAGCTCTCGAATATCTCTCGAGCGTCCAACAAAATGTGCATGAAACTTGGCGTCTAGCTTTGACGGTATTCGTGGAGATGGACACGCAAGGACAAGGCCACAAGTATCCTCCTCAAGCCAGATTTTCGTCCTTGCGCATGTTAGACGAGTTCTTCGATAACCGGTAAGCATGCACTCCTCTGCGTTGGTTATCCTAATTTAAGACATAGGTTTGAACCATTGGACGAGGAAACATTCCGAACTGTGCAGCAGTCCATTATATCTTATATACAATCCGAATATGTTTATGGTCCTGCAGAATCAACGGCAACGTGTGCGTTATTCCTCGCCTTCTGCTCCTCCGTCTAAATTCGCCATTTCTCAGTCTTACGCAACAAGTTCTCGCATACACTTACATTGTTTTTTCTCTGTACCTACGTGGAGCAGTGGCCTGCGTTCTTTATCGACCTGCTCTCTCTACTCCGTGGGGCGGAATCGAGCTCCCAGTCAAAATTCAACCGCCACGTGTCTTTGCTTCTGTTTCACCTCGTCCTTGAGATATCTGGAGAGGTCGCAGATCAAACCATCAAGTCTGCACGGACGTTTAACTCTGCTCGACATTCACGGGATGCCCGTGTGAGAGACGCAATACGAGAACGCGATGCTTCTCTAATTAATGAGGCCGTTCTAACCATCATCGCTGAAGGAGCTGAGCGCTTGGCGATCCTACGGAAGTCAGATGATGTAGAGTCGAAAATGCTGGGCGATGTGATCGAAGTAGTTGATTGGGGTGTGCGGACCTTTGGATCTTACGTTGGTGCGTGATAAAAGCCTTATTCAAGGGGAACTTGAATGTTCACTGTTCAGATAGGTTGGATAGACATCAACTTGACTGTGACTCCTACATCAGTTCCCTTACTTTTCACTCTTCTTTCTGACCCGTCACTGCCTATCCGACTGGCAACATCTGCTGCCCTGCTCCGGATTGTCTCCAAAGGCTTGAAGGAGCCGGAGGACAAGCTACAGTTGATAAAAGTGCTCTCTCTAGGGCAGGTCATCGATGCACTAGAAGCGAAAACACGCGAACAGCAAATTCAACGGGACTTGGAAGAGGACGAGGGAGAAGAGTCGTATCGCGAAGCCCTTGGGAAGCTCCTGAATGTCCTGGGCTTAGAAATTATGAAATTGATCGACGTATGCGCTTCTACTCCATTCGAGCCTGTCATGTCTTATGCAATCCCCCAGGACTGTGCAAAACCTGAACTGGTAACGGAGGCAAAGCGGTTGCACAACCAAGTTCTGCCCGTTATGCTACGTTTTATGGCCGACGATTATGATGATACTTGTTCAACTGTGTTCCCTCTATTGCAGACCGTGCTTGCTAACGTACGTCACGCTTGGTATTCGACCGATCTGTAACTGACTTGGGTACAGTACAAGAGGACCAGGAAGGTGTCTTCAGACCCACTTGACGATGCCACTAGGTCTTTCCTTAGCCAACTACTGGACGTTATTTTGCAAAAGATGAGATGGGATAAAGATGAGGATCCTGCTGATCTGGATGAAGATGACGTTGTGGCTTTTGATGGTCTTCGAAAGGTATTAGGCTTGTGCTATCCTTCCGCAGTCACTGATTTACTGAAAAGGACCTGAGAACATTTACGGATTCTATCTTGACCATAGAACCCGATCTTGTCACTACAGCCGTTCGAGCACTAGTGCTTGCAACGCTCTCAAAATATAGCAGTGGTGTGCAGGTGGAATGGAACGACGCAGAACTTGCTGTGTATCTCGTATATATCTTCGGAGAGATCAGCAAGAGTGTGTAACATTACTTCTCTACCGTCGGCGTGCTCACGTTTCCCTAGGTGGTGGTAAAGGTCGCGCAGCGTTCTGCTTAGCACCTGCGATACCTAAAGAGAAAAAAAGGGATGTCGACTATTCTGAATATCCTTTGACCCCCCACGGCGAAATTTTGTTAGCACTTGTGCAGTCTAGGATCTCGACATATCCACATCGGGCAGTGGTCATGCAATTTTTCGAAACCGTAGCTAGATACGGTGACTTCTTCAAAATTCGGAAAGACTGCATTTTGCCAACGATGGAAGCCTTGGTTAGCAACCGGTGAGTAATACGATATCTAATTTGACCTCATTGCCCAGTTCTTGCAAAGGGGACTTCACAATACCGACGAATCCGTCCGGTCGCGGGTGTTCTACCTTTTCCATAAATTCATCAGAGAAGGCAGGAACGACATCTCGCCCGAGCTTTCAATTAGCCTGCTTGAAAACATTCGGGATCTTCTAGTCATTAACATCGAAGTCCCGAAAATCGAAAGTCCAGAAGATGATCCACTCACGGAAGCCATCAAGAATCCTGGAGTATTCGATTCGCAGTTATATGTTTTCGAGACCGTCGGCACTCTCCTTTCCTTGCTGTACAAGGCAGCAGAGCAACAAGCTAGCTTGCTTTTGTCAATAGTAACCCCTTTGTTGCAGGACTTGTCGGCCAATATTTCGGTGGCCAAGGGGGACAAAGACGTGATACCCATTCTGCGCATTCATCATACCATCATGGCGCTCGGTAACATTGCGAAAGGTTTTCCGGATTACCCATTCCCTGTTCCGGAAGGATACACCTTTGCTCCCTTGGAAATATTTCGACAAGTTGCACAGGGCATTCTTCTCTCGCTGGAAGCTATGAACACTGTTGAGTGCGTGCGAGACGCGGTAAGCTAATTCCTAAGTCTTCGAAGGCTCGTTTGGCTGACATTTTATAGACCCGACACGCGTTTGCTCGAATCATAGCAACTACTGGGTCCAATGCAACGCACCTTATTCCTCCACTCATGGTTAATCTTCTTGTCCATTTTGAGCCGTCGGAACTTGTTGACTTCATGAATTTCATCGGACTGCTGATCCACAAGCTCCAGGTGAGTATACCTTCCCACGCGGATGTCTAACTGCTCAGTTGTTCGTAACGCAGAAAGACATGTTTAATGTTCTGGACGAACTTCTGGGACCCCTCAATGCTCACATTACACAGCTCCTCACCCACCCAGCTGCTGGTACTGATGACATACTGGCCCATGTGGATACGAAGCGTGCATACCTAACGCTGCTTACCAACGTAATATCGTCTCACCTTCATGATGTGTTCATTTCCGAGCGTAAGAATACCTTTATCGTTACGTGCCGATATGCCTAACTCCTCTTGACAGGGAATAAAAACGCACTAGAGCCCCTCCTTGAAAATGTCTGTCGATTTGCGCAGGATATCTCTGATCCGAACAGCCAAAAGGCTGCGTTCTCTTTCTTCGGGCGTTGCGTACAAGTTTGGTGTAGTCCACAACCATCATCGACTAGTGGGAACGCAGCCGGACCACAAATTTTGCCTGGATTCGAGCGTTTCGTTTATGAACGCTTGGTTCCTGCGGCCTTTGCAGCTCTGTCTTCACCTCAATTTAACCCCAAAGACGGACAAATGCTTATGGTGAGCCAAGTAGACTTGCGCAGGGCCCAGGTTCTGACCACGCTCAAAGGTGCTACTGGAGATAGCTAATTTCCTGCAGGTGGTGTGCAGAACTAGGGGCGCGGAAGCCTATGACTTTTTCATAAACGTGTTTTTGCCATCCCAGAATTGGCCGCCAGACACAGCATTGGAGTTCACCGCCAAGTTGCGAGATTTGGACAACAAAGCATTCCGAAAATACTTTTCCGAGTTCGTGAAAGCGTCTCGTTCTCAGGGTGTTTCGTAGCATACATGAGGTATTACATGAATATGGAACCTTTGAATCATCCGCCCCCTGAAAAACCTAGTACTGTCACTCGACGATGAGGTTGAGGTTTGTTTGGCAAAGGCTTTGGAAACTAACAAGAGTAAACAAATAATCCCGATTGAGGCTAGAAGGTACCCTGATGGAGCCTTATATCGTCAGCCACTGAGGGATGGCATCAAGTGAGTTCCTTACCCCGGATTTGTTCGCCGCCTGATAGTGTTTCATGAAGCTCGCCGCGCAACCAAGCCTAAAATCGTGGGTGACCGGATCTTCCTCAACGCGTCGCACCCTGACCATCCTGTCTAAACAGAAAGCACCACGGAAGGTATGCCCACTTTGGACCATCGATGAGCGTTCAAAATTGAGAAGCTGTAGCACGAGGCAGAAGTATCTCCAGAGGAAACTTGGAACCGTCTATCGAAGAATATACGCGAGATCCATAAGCACAATGCGTCCAAGCTCTCCTTTGAAGAGAATTATCGGTATGCGTATAACATGGTTCTCTATAAGAGTGGTTCCATGCTGTACAAGGGCGTTTGTCAGCTCGTGACAGAGAACGTCGAAAGGCTCGCAGAGGAGGAGATCATACCCACTTTCCCCAGCAGCGGCAGCAGCGACGCAATGCAGCAAGGCCAAGAAGCTGAACTATTGTTGCGTGCGCTGAGACGAGTGTGGGATGACCATACTGGAAATATGTCGAAGTTGCGCGACCTTCTCAAATACATGGTAACTTTGTTCCTTGCGTCCAGAGTACGAGTTGCTCACGCGTAGCAGGATCGCGTGTATACAAAGTCGAACGACGTGCCCGAAATATGGGAGGCAGGTTTAGACCTCTTCTTGAAATGCATCATTCGCCCTCCGATACAGAATCACCTCGTCTCCGCTGTTCTGACACTGATTCAGATTGAGCGAGACGGCTATGTAATCAGTCGCTCGGCTGTGAAGGAGTGCGTAGACGTGCTCCTCCAGCTCGTGGTAGATCAGGAAGGGAAGACAGTCTACAAAAAGGATCTCGAACCAGCAATTCTTTCCGCCAGTGAAGTATTCTACAAAGCTGAAGCACAGCGTCTAGTGTCCACTTGTGACGCTCCAGAGTATCTACGGAGAGTCAGTCTCATACTTGCACGACTACCATCACCTTGCTGATGTTGTGTAGGTAGAGGGTCGATTCGACTCGGAAACATCGAGAACGCATCATTACCTCTATTCTCAAACCGGCCCCCCCTTGCTCAGGACGCTTGAACTGTACCTTCTGACCCAGAACCTGTCCACTGTTATCAGCATGCCTAACTCGGGACTCGACTCGATGATCGACTTGGATAAAGTGGAGGACCTCCATCGTCTCTTCCGACTCTTTACAATGGTTCCCACTGGCCTTCCAATACTAAGGCGCTCACTCAAAGACTCCGTCTTACGCAGAGGCAAGGACATCAACCAGTCTTCTATAGCCACCGAGGTTGCAGAAGATGCTGACGTAGATGCTGATGAAGCCGACGCAATAGTGACTGGGCCAAAAGGGAAGGGGAAATGGAAAGCCCGTGCCCAGGGCCCACCTCAAACTTTAACATTGGCGCTGAAATGGGTACAAGATGTCCTGGACCTCAAGGACAGATTTGACCGATTGTGGGGGCAGGGGTTTGAAAACAATCGAGAGATCGAGAGCGCCCTAAACGAGGTATGTACGCACGGCCAGCTTTCCTTCATGCGCCAATATGAGTGTACAGGCTTTCGAAGACTTTGTCAATCTCAACGAGAAAGCCCCCGAGTTTATTTCTCTGTTTATCGACGAAAACCTCAAAAAAGGTCTTAAAGGTGTAGGTGGACATTGGACTTGACGATTCGTTGCTCCTCACTACTGTTATCTAGAAAACAGATATCGAGGTCGACATGGTTCTGGACAAGACGATCACGGTTTTCAGATACATTACGGAAAAGGACGCGTTCGAGCGTTACTATAAGAATCACCTTGCCAAGCGCCTGCTTTTTGGCAGATCTGTTTCCGATGATGCGGAGCGGGGCATGTTAGCGAAGCTCAAAGTCGAGTGTGGTTACCAATTCACGCAAAAGCTGGAGGGGATGTTCAACGACATGAAGCTATCTGCGGAGACCATGCAAGGTTATCGACAACACCTCCAAAACATATCGGTGAGCCAAGCAAGTTTTGAAATTCGAGGGAAGGCTCAGTCCTTCTCCAGCCTCCCGAGTTGGAAATATCTGTGACGGTCATGACCTCGACATTTTGGCCCATGTCGCATACTGCATCTACCTGTGTTCTTCCTGAGATCCTGTCCAGATCTTGCAAGTCTTTCGAGCACTACTACCTTTCTCGTCACTCAGGTCGAAGGTTGACATGGCAACCGTCCCTCGGAAATGCTGATGTCCGCGTGCAGTTCAAAGCCCGCAAACATGATTTGAACGTGTCGACGTTCGCCCTGATCATCCTACTCCTTTTTGAGGATGTGGAGGATGATGGCTTACTGACGTATGGGGTATGTGGGGTAACCGTCACCGTGGAAGATTTGTGCTGAGGACTTCGCGGCTTCAGGATATCAACTCCACGACATCGATACCAGAGCATGAACTACAACGCCATCTACAATCGCTAGCCTGTGCCAAGTACAAAATCTTGAAGAAGCATCCACCGGGCCGAGACGTCGATCCTGGAGACTCTTTCTCCTTCAATAGTGGTTTCACTTGCCCAATGCAAAGAATCAAAATTGGCACCGTTTCTGCCAAGGTTGAAAGTACAGAGGAACGGAAGGAGACCCGGGACAGGATCGATGAAGAACGGCAGTACCAATCGGAGGTGAGAAGTATTCTGGGCTGATGCTATGGTATATCATCTGATTGTAACCCGGTTCTAGGCTTGCATCGTCCGAGTAATGAAGGACCGAAAACAGATGACCCACAATGATCTTATCAACGAAGTCACCCGGCAGCTAGCAATGCGATTCCAGCCGAACCCACAAGATATCAAGAAGAGAATCGAAACGTTGATAGACGTGAGGGTTCTGGTGTCTAGCGTGCATTACTCGATACTGACCTGTTGTTTAGCGAGAGTACCTGGAGCGCTGTGACGACCGTAAATCATATAAATACCTGGTACGTCGCTGGTTCCGTTCACAGGTTTACGATACAGCTTACCCCGCCGCTCGATGTCAAGGCATGATCTCTGACAACCTATTCTTCCTGTTGCTATTTACATAATGGGAGGTATCAGGTATCATAGCTATTTCCACTTCGCCATAAACCGGCCGCAAGGAATCATGCCTTGATTCTGCTCGCAAGGGTCTAGTACCCCCTATCCGATTTCGACAACATGACCAGACAATTCGTTCCTACTGACAAGTTCCGTTCCGTAGCGTAGCATTTTATCGTTCGGTTCTTCCGCTCTCGTTTGTTGGTGCGGCTCGTTGACACCGTGCCACGGCGAGACACACCGGTATGCGATCAATGCCAGTGGCCGCCAGGCTAGGTGGTCGAGTTCAGTAATCTAGCTCGTACTTCTAATCAATTCTTCTGTGCACTGCTTGCTCCCAGCCTATCCAAGGTCGATTGATCGTATTGATCGACCTCCAAGCGGCTCAGTATATAAACGCTCTCCCTATACATTTTTATGCATCAATTCACACACAAGCCAAGCTCACACTGTCAGTCGCAAGAGATTATAATGTCTACATTTCAAAGCTTGACATGAAATGTAGGCTCAGAAGAGTCACTAAGAGAACAAGTCCTCTACCATGACATCTTCCGAGACTTGTATGACCTGGGGTAATTGATTTGGGCTAACAAACGGGATATTCCCGCACTCCGGTAACAACTGCTGTTGGCAAGGAAACTCGGCTCGCAGTCTCGGACAACCATCCGACGAATCCGCACTAGCTCTGGGCACACCTTCTCTCCAACAGCGCTGCCACCCGGGCTGTCTACAACGTCAGCACGACTCTTGGCATGAAAAAACGATACCTACTCTTCACTGACCCTCGAGGGGCCAGCTCCGTAAGTATCACATCGATCGCTAATCAGATATGGGATTTTGCGCAACATCGAGGGTAAACCTCGACATCATCGATGGTCAGCGTCAGGAACCGTCTCCACGACGTTCCACTTCCATCGCACTACGCCAGAGGGTGAGTCTGTGCGAGTACGAGGCACAAGACGACGGCATTGCGGCTGGATACTGCGAGTCAGCTATCGACCAGCATCGCTAGTAGTAAGGTCAACGTACCTGTCCTCAGCCACGCCGAAGGGGTTTCCCGAAAGAAAGGTAAACCGAGCAGGACGGTATATAAACTGACTCATCTTGCTTTAGGGCTGGTCTCTCCCACGGCCTAATACAGCAATCACAATAGCTGAAATAATTAATGGGTTATCTAGTAGACTCTGTCTATATAATCTACGTTTCTACAACTCATCTCTCTTGTGGTCTCCCGATCCGTAGAAAACATCCCTGAGTTCTGTTGTGGGGAGGAATGAGTCAAAGATTCTTCCTGGAAACAGTATCGGATCTCACTTCGACGCATCTCTGAGCTGAGTTCCACAGGGAGAACGACGTTGTACTCTATGTACAAGTCTCCATGCCCGGATTGTTGAAATAGCGGCATTCCCTCCCCCTCGAACACCTGCACATAGCCTGGAAAACGTCTCAATAGAGTGCAAAAGAAATGTTGCTCAGAGCACTCACCAGGTTGCGTAACACCTGTACGGTCGATTTCTACCACATGCCCGTCAAGGTGGGTGATATTGCGCTCGAAACCTAGTAGGGCCTGTGAAAAACGGATGAGGTGTTAGTGTACCTTAACAGGAGGGATGTAACGCATACCTCATCGATGCCAATCGTCTCTCGCCAGTAGAGCGTACTCTCCTTCCTCCGCCAACCACCCTCCTCTTTCTTACTGCGCACGCGCAAAATAACATCGCCGGATTCCCAGTCGGGACTCTCATCTCCTTCTCCATCAAACACTACATCGTGTCCCTCGGGCATGCCGGGATCGATATCCAACGTATAGTGTTGTACGTGCTCAATGACTTTGTCGCCATTGCAATGTGGACATTTCTTCACGATCACAGTCCCCCGTCCACCGCATTCGTTGCACGTAGTTTGAGTCTGTGCGAACATGCCAGGGAATATCTGCTGCTTTATCATCTTGACACCAGATCCTCCGCATCCGCGACATGTGTGAATGTCACCATCAGACGCGGCGCCGGAGCCTCTGCAGTGGTCACAGAGGATATTCTTTCGCATTGAAAACTGACGTGAATACGTCAGCACTTATAACGAGCGAGCGAACGATAATATGCACGTCGATATTAGCTCCCTTGTACCTGGGGAAAGGTAAGCCTCTCATGGGGACATAATCACGGGTGGAAATGCGTACATATCACCAAGTGAGACCTCAAACTCCATCATCACTGTCTGTCCTCGACGTGTCTGCTGTTGCTGTGCAACTGCGGTGCGTGGTGCGTGAGGTGAGGTGAGGTGAGTTTGTGACACACGAAGTGTTGGGAGACTCACATCCGCCACCGAAGAAGCTGGAGAATATGTCAAAAGGGTTGGCATGGTGTTGTTGCCCGCCTTCATGGGCACGCAGACCTTCCTGGGTATCATTGGCAGCCTGTTAGCACGGGTCGGAGGGAACCCAACGGTTATCCTACCTCGCCATGCCGGTCATAGATTTGTCGTTTCTGTGTCGTGGAGAGTGGGCACTAATATCACTCGACGCATGTTTCTTACTTACAGTTGTGTCCGAGAGCACTTCATAAGCTGGAACCACCGTTAGTTCTGCCCGTACACATACCACGGGGGATGGTCACTACCGTGTGCTATTTCGACAAATTTTTCTTCTGCTCCTGGGTCCTTGTTCTTGTCTGGGTGGTATTTACGACTAAGGCGCTTGTAGGCCTTTCTTATGTCTTGTTCCGAGGCATGTTTGGACACTGGAAATGATACGTCAGTCGAAAGACAGCTTGCGCCGATCTGCGCGCGCCTTGGACTGACGCTCTAGTATTTTATAGAGATCCGCTGCGCTGACGACGACCGCAAGGACGAGCAGGAGGACCAACACCAGCACGTGCGACGCTGGCATCGCTAGTGAGGAAATGAGAACTGACTGACTTTTACCGAGATCATATTTAGAGACACGTATATCGCGTTGGCACGTGACCACGACTTTGGACCAATGCCGCTATTGTGGGGGTTGCGCCCGACGACATCCAGCGGGCAATGTTGGCTCGACCGCATCTTGCTCGGAGAGCCTTCATTGCGAGTCGGCGCAGACACTATTCAGAGGCTGCTTTGTCGCTCCCAAATTATCACTCCAAAGTCAGAGGTCATCCTTTCCCGATCCATAGTAGTGACATGGTGTTAACCTTTGTCTTTTCAGCAATTCCGTTTGCTTTCTCCCCGGAAGATGCCATCACTCATATCGGTGCCGCTGCTTCAGTGGCCGGCTATGTTGGCAGATCGCGCAAGGGGCAGCCTAATGTGCCGTTCACCACCTTCATTGCCTCTATTCTCGCCAAATATTTCCCTATGAGTGGTTTCCAGTCTCTCCGGCCAACGCGCATTCAGCCATTATACTTCCCGACTTGGTTCGTACGTGCTGAGCTCGGGGCCACAGCCTGGCTTTCGTCGGAGCTTGACACGCAAGGATCTCAGGCTCGTCACATCACTCTTTAGCAAATCTGACCTTACATCTTAGCAGAGTGAAACTGCCACAGTGCAGTTTGAGGATTTGTAGGTGCTTCTGGACAGTTTTGCTCTCGGTGCTAACCATCGTTCGATAGGTACCTACCAGGTATGCTCACATCCATCCTTCTCATCGAATTTTGCGCTCCAAAGCATTTAACGTAGGATTTGGCATGGATTTCGGCCGCATCCTGATCCGTGATCCACCAACACACATGGAGCTCGCGAAACCATTCTCTCCCGATTTGGCGCATCAGTGGGGGCTCGGTGTGATGTGTCTCCCATACAACGTCCTCCCCTTCGATATGCTCGACAGAATACGCGCTCTCTCCTACACCGACGCTGTCGTCAGCGAAAACATACGTTTCAACCCACAATCAGTCAAGATGAACCTTGTACGCAACCATAGCCACAGATTGACCCTTCATTCTTAGATTTCGACAGGCTGCCGCCTATCCTGTTCTTTTACCAGTGTATCTCGCGCAGTATATTTCACGAGAGCCGTGGCCCCCTGTGACTATAATGTTAGCGGCTCACAGTGAACCTGTGCGTACTTTGTCACACATGTCACGCGAGTCGCACTGAAGCTCGCTTTCGTTCCAGGGAGTCCATTATATTCATATTCCCCATCCAGATACGGATGACAGTGTCCGACTCCCGTTCGAAGAGCTCGTGGCTGGTCAGGACGACTACATAGAAGTTGGAAGCGCTCCGGAGGACGCCGAAGTCCGCGCCATGGTAGTCAGTCCAATGGGTGACAACCTTCTTTCGGACGAACTATCATCGTGGTTGAACGACAAACTTCAACAACGAAACGCTCCAGTTTCCATGGCGTCTGGGCACCCCATCGACATGGAGGATCCCAGAATTCGCGAGTGGACGCAGGAAGAACTGGACCCTGTCCACAAGTGGTTGCATATGGGCCGGGCTCATTCCTTTTTCAAGTCGATCCTCAAGGTGAGGAGCTTGATCTGGATAGTAATCTAGCACGTGCTAAATAAGACCTAGAACATGAACCTGGACGAGAGCCAGATCGCCTCACTGAAGCCAGGGGCCCAGGGAGAGACGAAATTTGTGGTCGACCTATTTGAGACATTCCTTAAGGCTGACCCAGAGAAGGCACAAAGGTGGCAAGAAACGCGTGCCGCATCGACCCCCGAATGGTGGAGAAAGTGGGAGGAAAGTCAAAAACTACGACGGTCCATGCGGTAATCGTGCCGTATGTGTGGACAAAGCGTGTTCTCGCCGCAGTCCTCATGCATGTCAATAAATAGCGACATTCATTCTTAGACGAATTACAGGAATCTATTTAATCGACTTTTCGTGACCACTTCCTGCCCGAAGGAGAAGAGGTAGCATGCCGAGGGGGAGGGAGCGGGGTCTTGGGGGGGACAACAACGTCAACCTTCTGGTGCCTTGCCTGTGTCCAGTCCTCCTTCTCATGTACTACGCCAATGGGTGTCTTCGGGTATACCTCCTTGTCATCTTTGCCCCAGTACATCCACATCTGTACCCCGACTACGATGTTTAGAACGAGAGCTAGGGCAAAGCCAGCAGTCACGATGATATCGCCAATCTCGGTGGCGGTGGTGAAGAGACGTGCAAGGCATCCCAAAATTTGGGCGACCACAGCAAACGTTGAAAGCTGGCCCGTCGACCGGGAACGAGCGTTTTGTATGATTTGAGGGAGTTTTGAGAACAACGAGAGTGGAAGGGTAGCGACTTGCAAGAGTGCCAGGGATTCCTTGGGCACGGCATAGAGGGCGACGGCAGAAGCGATAGTTCCTACGGCTGTAAGCGCAAGTCGTCCCGCAGTGTTTTGCGCCTTGCGGAGCGGCGTCGAGGGAAAGTAAACGATCAAAAATGTAATGAGGGTATTCTGGAGAGTGAGGAAAAAGTTTTCTCCGTAGGTAGAGAAGGGGAAGTCGTTCCTATAAGAGTACGCCGTTGTGATGGCGTATGCCAGGGTTTCAAGGGCGTATGCGGGTAGGGAGAGGCCGCGGGCAGACTGCGCGGACAGGACTTGGGCAAGATCAGTCTCTAGCACGGGGAACAAGCGATCGTAGGCTTACTGAGCATGAGCTGGGGCACCTTCATGATGGAGCCCCCGACGACGATGCCAAGGCCCAAGCCCTTGGAGAGCGAGTACTTGAGACAGTCTACGTCGGCAAGGTTGAGGTTCTCGACCAGCGAAGAGTAGCATTTCTGAAAAAAACATGTTCGCTCACGACGAAGGGTAGATTGCAGAGGTACTTGCCTCTCCGATGATTGCAGTTCCGATGTCTACAATGAACCAGGGAAGGTTCTTCGTTATTGCGGTCATGGTGGGTGTGGTGCAAAGTTGTGGCCCAGTCCGAAGCGAACGTGTCGATGATGTGCCCTCCAACCGGATGTGGCTGTGCTGATATATCCACCTCGACGATCTACTTGTATCAGCGAGAAAAAAATAAAAATGACCGAGTACGATCTCTCGAAGACGATCATTCCGTACTTGGATCGCCATCTTGCCTTTCCTTTGCTCGCTCACCTCGTAGAGACCTCCCACTTTCCAATCGAGCAGGTCCAGGCGGCCCAGTATGAGCTCGCCAAGGGCACCAACATGGTCGATTACGCAGTCAGCCTGTTCGAGCAGCTGCACCCCGACGAGGAGATCCCTCAAGGTCTGTTTACCTCCGGATTCAAGTATAAACTCCTTTAATCTACGACTCTGCAGAATTCTCTGGAAAGCGAGAAAAAGCCGTCTCGATGAATGAGCGGCTGCAGCAAGAAGCTCAGGCCGTCCTGGACGTGATCGAGAACCCGGACGTCGCGCAGGCACTTCGCCAAGATAAAAATCAAAATCTGCAGTATCTCAAAGACAATTACAACGTAAGGCTTGCTCGATCTCTCGTCCTCGTGACTTGCTGAATCCCCCCTCCAGCTCACGTTGGAACAAATCACCGCGTTGTACAACTTTGGCCAATTCCAATACACGTACGGAAACTACAGCGGCGCAGCAGACTACTTGTACCACTTCCGCGTGCTCTCCACCGACACCGAGCTCAACACCTCGGCACACTGGGGAAAACTTGCCTCAGATATCCTGACAGGAAAATGGGAGACTGCTCTTGAAGAGCTCAACACCCTCCGAGACGTCGTTGATTCTCGTTCACCATCTTCCCTTTTGACGAGTGCAACCGAGTCTGCCGCCCTTGCCCAACTGCACTCGCGGACGTGGCTCGTGCACTGGTCGCTCTTCGTCTACTTCAACCATCCTCAAGGCCGTACGCTCCTTCTCGAGACCTTCCTGTCCCCTACGTATCTCAATACCATCCAAACCTCTTCCCCTTGGATTCTGCGCTACATTGCCACCGCTGCGATTCTCTCCCGAAAGTCGGCCACCGGAAACACGAATGCCTCTTCCCGTGTACGGCATTCTATCCGGGAGATCGTCAAGGTCATCCAAACCGAAGAGTACCAATATCAAGATCCTATCACCTCTTTCCTCAAGGAACTTTATGTCGAATTTGATTTTGAAGCTGCCCAACGAGAGCTAGCCGTTGCGGAACGTGTTGTTGGTGATGACTTTTTCTTGGGAGAATTTAGAGAGGAGTTCTTGGACAATGCACGTTACTTGATCAGCGAGGCGTATTGCCGCATACACCAACGCATTGATATCGGGTACGCCAGTCGTGGTCCTCGGGGGAATCACACTTTTAATTTTCGCTTTGACAGGAATCTGTCGGAGAGACTGAATCTTACCAAGGATGAAGGCGAAAAATGGATCGTCAATCTCATTCGCGAGACACGGATGGGCGCTGATGCAAAGATTGATCTAGAAAAGGTGAGTAAATGCGCCCATGTCCGAGCATATATCTCATGCGAACGACTACGAAGAACGTGATCGAGATTCATCGTTCACCACTCCCAGTATACCAGTCGGTCATCGAAAAGACCCGTGGACTGGCTTTCCGTACTCAAGCTTTGGGGGCGGGGATGTTGCAACCTCACCAGTCTGCACAGCAGAATCAATCACAGCCAGTTGATGGGGCACGATAAGTGTTTCAGATTCGATACATTGACCATGTGATGTAAGCTGCTGGTGTAAAATTTCTTGGTTTCCAAGGCACGACGAAGCGTTGAGCCGGTCGTCGAGAGTGTTCACAAGAATGTATTTCAGCAGCGAGTGCATTACAATTTCATGAAGTCCTGCGAGATCATTTCCAGCATCTGCGCGTAATGCGTTGGTTCTGGCAAGCTGGACGAGGGATGTCGACTCACAATATCTCGTACCCGCGAGTGATGATATGCTCCACATTGCCATAGGCCACGTTACACCCTCCCTGGGGTATCATTCGTTGGGTGACAAGCCAGCGTGCACAAGAACGGAACACTTACGAGGTGTTCGCCGGTCTTGCCCGGGACTTTCACACCACGCACGGTGGCCAGTGCATGGTAGAGTCGTGCGCCGTTCTCCTCATAGCCGCCCTGCACAGGATGGCGGTGGGCGGGGATGCGACCGAGGCTGGTCACCACCCACTCCATCGTCTCGGGTTCGAACGGAAGCAGATCATATCGACCCTTGTGCTGAACTTCGGAGCCGCCATAGGGGACACGGCAAGGCGGGTGGAGACCCGGGCCGATCTTGCATGGGTGAACCGAGTTGTCGAATATCGCAGAACCGAGGAAGATGTGCGTGGTGCCGTCGCTGTCGTGGCAAACAGGCGCTTTGGTGTAAGAGCGGTCGGGAAAGGGCGAGGAGGCGTTGAGCGCGACGCGATAGCCCGACGGCGGGGGTCGCGGCGGGGTGTAGGGAGGAGGGGGAGGAAGAGACAGAGAGTCTGCCTCCTTGCTATCCTTGTTGTCGTCGAACTTCATGAGCAAAGTGGTTATCGGGTCGTTTCCCGTTTTCGTTGTGTCTGATATGGCTGTGATTCAGACAAGACGTATCAGCATCATCTAACCGCTGAGTCGGTCTGATCTCACCTGAGCTTGCCTGCCGGTTACGTATCAACGTCACCTACTTACATTCAACGCTAAGTACTTGCTACGTGTAGACCGGCTGCTAACATGCTGGCCATTCTCCACTTTTTCGCCCAGACCGCGAGCACATTGCGATGGTACTGGTGCTCTCCCTTGCACGTCGAGTCAAACTGATGCATCCTATGTACAATTCAGATCATCAAAACAGAACCTACCGACGAGTCTGTGATCCCCGCTCACCAGGAGGACACGAATTTAAACGCCCTCTCTCGTTCGCCCCAGCCTCGGAGACGTAGCGGAAGGATCGAAGTCGTTCTCCCAACGAGGAAACAACTTTATGGAGACAATCCTCCAGTATTCGAGAGCGCTACGAGCTTCATCGAGAAAAACGCACTCGCAGGCGTTGTCAAGAAAGAAGAAGAGATGCCAGTCATATTTCTTCCATTTGTTCGAATCGTTGCGCCCTCTCTCGCTGTACATTCTGTGATGTCTCTTCTTACAGGGCAAGGTGGAGATCAAGAAGGAAGAAATGCTCTCCGAGGATGTCGTCAATCGCCGGATCGCGCTCGTCGAATCTTATACTGTGGACTTGGACCCTGCCATCAGGGACGTGACGACGGACAGGCAATTCACCTCCAAGCGATGGGGAGGAAACACACAGTCGACCTTTCCGAAAATCCGGCCGGAAATGATCGCTCGACATGGATTGAACGATTTCATGTATCTGAACCTCTTGTTTAATCCGCATGCACCTCAATGGCCTGGGGCTCCAGGACTGTTTTTCGCGTCTTCCGTGCATCCGGAAGCGCACGATTGGCATGGGATCGATCGAGTGCTGGTCAGGTTGAAGTCAAACTGTTGGTTATACGTCGGGCAGTATCAGTGCACGCCCGCACTTTCGCTCACGCCAGAGGAATGGAAATCTCAACCGTCCAAGGTAAAACATCTAGTCTGGGGGTCGTGGCTGCCTTGACCTCCTTTTCGGCGTCCAGGTCAAGCAAACGTGGACTACCAAGGTCTCGACGCAAGGCTGGGGGATAGACATACGAACGAAGATCGTCCTTCGAAAGAGGCTCGGTAGAAACCCTACCGCCAAGGAGCTCGGAGATGCAGTCGACTCGAACGCGAAGTACCAAGCGACTCCGGAGGAGATTCACCGCGCGTTCGACGAAGGTGATGCAGTCCGTCATCTCTTCCGATCTTGGTCCATCGTGACGCTCACAAGCGACGCTCTCGTCAGGTCATCCAATCGTGGTGTATGAAATGCGTCGGTTACGACGAAGATTTCCAGCGCGAAATCGCAGCTGGCAATGCTGCCAACTGACGTCGCTGTCGATACTTTGCGAGCTGACGGTTCATGCATATACATACCCATGTTTCGCGATGCCGACGCTAGGACGATGCTTGTTACTAATCCGTCAAGCGGGAGCGCGACCTTTACTATAGCCTACATTTAGGGGGGCAAGATCTCCCCTTTTTGTCAGCCTGCTCCTGTCTATATTACAAACACGACAATTTATGACCAGCACCTCGTCCGTCTACTCTGTTCACCACCACACAATCCTGCCACATTCTCATCTCAGTGTCCATTCCTCAGCGTGAAGCTAGCAAAGACATGTCCAACTACGACGGGGTACAGTGATCCTACGTTGCCTTCGCCATCGACTAAACCATTTAGATAAACCCCTTGCCATACCAAGAGGCCTCTGCATCTACGCCAACGCCTGATCCACAGCTGGCACGTAATACCTATGAGGCATTTCTGATCAGGACGTATGCAGAGCACGGCCTCGTGTTCCCCACAACGACGGACGAAGAGCTGGATCAGATGTTGCAAAGCCTGGGCGGCATCCCTGATCAAGACCTCGCTGCTGCACGACAACGTTATGATGCGTCGGTCGACGAACAGATGGCCCGATGGGAAGGCCAGATACAGATGATGGGGGTACGTTCGCAGTGCGTATCCGAGTCCGTTTCATTTTGAACTCGTATATGCGTCAGGACAAGCCAAAGAAGAACACGCCCATCCTCACGCTTCCCATCCCCGAGACCAAGCTTGCCTTGCGTATGTGGGACGGTGGCATGCGCCAGCGTGGCCATTGTATGATGGACTACGTTGACCTCGAGACCCGCATCCCGGTCAACAGTCCGGGCGGCTTCCGGCTTCATCAAGTGACGACGACGCCTGAGACGACCCGAACTCGAGGTCCTCTCCTCTCTTGGGAGTCGTCGTTTCACGTTCCTCAAACAGATATTCGTCCTGGACAAGAAAGGTTCTGTGTTCCTCAGGGTTCAGAATGGCGTCTCGTTCGTGAGGGTATGAACGATTTTCACTTTCGTATTCCTCTCCTGCGGGGGCGTCGGGTCGCCCAGCCCGTTTACTTGCCAATCCATACTTGACTTGGCCTAACTCCCAAGTCCCAGTCGTCGTCTGTACTCTATCATACAATTTTTGGCAATGTACTGTAGTCTCACCACTGGCTACCTTGAAATTGGCTATCTGATCACCAGACACCGTCGCCCTCACC
>QGOI01011519.1:0-17285 GCA_003313885.1 Boletus sp. MG55 | reverse complement strand
CTCTTCACACGATGCATTCGAATGATGACATCCTGGTACACCATGCAATGTAACAGGGTGAACCATGGCTGCCAGTATGCACAGAAACCGAATACACACCTTTTCCCTGAGTTGAGGGCAAACATGGTGACACAAAAGTGGCTCGTTGTGGCTGGCAAGTGTCTGCTCATGTAGCATCATGCCCTGTTTCTGCACGACCATGGTCGGCACATGTGCTTTGGGTTGTGTCAGTGTGCAAAGGAGTTTGCAAGCTCTGCCCCTCAAATGAACATCAGAAAGACAAAGCCAAGCTGTCTGGAAATGCAAACAATGATCGTCGTTGAAGTCAAGTTCGAATCCCAAGTGCTACATACCAATGATGAGGTGGAGTTGGTAGTTGGCAGGCAGTGGCATGAAAATACTAGCTGACAACTTCTGTGAATCCTGCAAAGGATTCCCCAGACTAGAGATGGTGCGAGTGCCAAGAACTTCAAGGGAGTCAGCTTCGCCATATGGGAGTGAAACTTTGTAAAGAGTGATATTATCTGGATCTAATCACGAAAGCCCACTGGTTTCTTGTTCTTGATGACCTCTTTGAAGCCTCCGACAGTCTTGGTACTTGGAATTTTGATGGGGAAGACGCTACCGCTCATGTCACCGCTAGTAGCCAAGGGTCATGTCTGGGACGACAGCAACAGGGGCTCAGTCATGCTTGAACCTGGGAAGCAATGTTGGTCGTCAGAATGGCAACAGAATACCTTGATAAGGGCATACCAGAATTGGGTACATCGACAATGATGACCCAGTCCTATTCCCCTCCATCAGACTCTGGGAAATTTTTGGATACTTTGGCTTGTGGGTTAAGGCGCGATTGATCTTCATCATTAGCATCAGCGGGGATAAGAGCTGCTGGAAGCTTGTCTGCCTCCACATCACAAAACCTGTCAAATTTCTTGTCCTTTATAATCACTTTCAAGTTGAGGACGAGTGTTATTCTTCTAGATCTCAACAGGAAATGTTTTCAACATCGTCATGGTAGACCCAATAGTGGAGTGTGCCAGACCAATATCATTTCCATCTTGTGGTTTCCAAACCTCTGAAAGTGTGTCGCAGTTCTGTAGTCATGCCTAGGTCACGTGCTTGGATTGCATAGAGTCATGGACAATGCTTAGTAGTAGTAGTAGTGATAGAGTATTGGAACACAAGACGGATTCAAGGGCTGCCAAACAGACTTGACAGTCCATTTTGAAGTGATGGGAACTCAAAAGGGAATGGAATGGGCCCTAATGAATGAAAATGGAGGGCTCCTGAATGGGCCCTTAGTAGTAAGTTAGTAAGAAAATGTAATCGATCAAATACTGGAATTCTTCAATAGTCAGAGTCGACTCCATTACCATACAGGGCATACATAGTTCGAACATCATCATTATTGTCATCCTCTTCCTTAGAGCTGAGGGCCACTTCCCACTCCAGTTCTGAGCCATCCCATCAAGGAAGCACAAACTCCACATCGGGATCATCCTCGAACATCTCTGTAGCACTAGTACTTCCTAGTTGAGTTTGGGGAGGAGACTGGCATGAGACTGGCATTAATGAGGGAGATGGCCGCATGGCTTGCACAGCTGAGTGATTTTCAGTCACAATTGGCTGGTCATCATCAAAGGGGCTTGGAACATGGGAGTAGGCGCCCAACACCAAGATCCCAATGGTACCTGAGGAGCATATCACGATCTGTGAATCTTAACACAGGTATAAGCCAGCGGACAGAGATGAGCAGGTCTGCCATACCTGTTGACATAATAATATTTCCAGTCTTCTGAATTTCATGCAATAGGTGAATTTGCAATCTGTTCTTGGTGGAGCTTTCTGTGTCTGAATGCAGGTAAGAGGTGACAGCCTCTCAATATGTCCACAGGGTCCACAAAATTGAATGACACAGGATCATTCATATGGACAAACCTTAAAGCGTTAAGACCATGAAGGTCTTGTTGTGGGACCCATTCAAACCACCACACGTGCAAGAAGTCCATCCACCATGGCAGGTAGTCCTTCATCCCTGGGCTAATGTACTGAACATTGGGGTGATATATTCCAATGATCCTGGTGTAGGAAAACCGATGATGATTATACTTGGACTCTGGGCGGTAAAGCATCATGATGTCATGGTGCTCAGTGTTCGGATTGAAGATGTCATCGGTGTGACGAACGTCATATGTTGTGTAGTTGATCCAAAGAACGTGATGTCGGTAAATACAATTGTTTCTAAGTATCATGTGACCCAGATTGGTGGGCAATGCACCAAAGTCATCATTGAGCCTGGCCATCAGTGATGGATTCATATCACTACCAAGTTCCAAGTTCAGGGCATGAATTGCCACAATGCAAGACAGTAGGTGGTGCTTAAGTTTGAGCACAAAGTCCTAGATTCACATTAAAATGTCATTGACACAACATGACATGCCGAGCCTCACTCACCTTAACCACCAGGTCGTTAGAATTTTGTGGGGAAAAAATTGAGACATCCACAGGATCATTTTGCGATTTCCCAACCTGATAGTGTTCCATGGGGTTATTAGGAATAGGTTCCAGCAGGGTCTGGTGTGTAGCATCTACTCTTTCACGAATATGCTGTATGCACAACTGGCACCTTTCAATTTGAGTGAGCTGATGAATGAAATCTTTGCAGCTGGTGCGAAGAAATCTGCTCTTTCCAGTCTGGTGCTCTTGCTCTGTTAGATGATACAGTAATTGCACACTTGTAAGTCATGCCTAGATGAGTCATGCTGCTCCTACCGCAGTGCACCACATTGTGGCACACTATTGATATGTATCGTTGTTGTGACTGCACTTTGTATATCCTGCAAGTTCACTGTCTCTGATCGTCAGTCTCTGACAGTGAACTCCAGGTAAGTCTATGTATGTCAAACTACATAATCTTAGTCTCTGACAGTGAACTCCAGCTGCCTGAATCAGCTGTCTAACAGGTTATGAGCCCTGCCCGCTAGCCAGCGCACCACTATGTGCCTACTACATGACTTATTTTCACTGTTTCCAACTCCGTCACATCCAACTTCACAATTCATCCACCATGGCCTCTGAGCACCATCACCATCGCATTTCACCTCTCACTGGCAACAATTACACCACCTGGAGTGAGGAGATGAAGGCACTCCTGCGCTCCAAAGGTCTCTGGCGCCTTGTGAATGGAAAAGAGAAATGTCCTAGCTCTGGAGACAAAGAGCAGGACGCGTGGGACACCAAACAGGACTGCGCTGCAGGTGAACTCATGCTCAATATCATTCCTGAGCAACGAGACCATATCTGAGCTGTCCAGGATGACCCCACAGCCACTTGGACCATACGTCAGAAGCTCTTCATTCAGCAGAAGGCCAGCACTCGCTTTGTGGCCTATGATGAGTTCTTCAGCATCAGGAAGCGCCCTGAGGAATCCCTTCCAGCTCTGAGTGCTCGAGTTGAGCAAGCTATGGACAGGATCCAAGAACTCCGTCCCACAACATTCACTTTAACTACCTCGGACGACGAGCTGAGCTGCATGGCCATGATGCATGCTTTGGGCCCTGACTACGCCCACTTCACCTCATCCCTTGCCCTTCTGATGGACCTTGACAAGGACAAGGTGAAAGCCGCATTCCAGACTGAAGAGATCAATCGTCACCCTCGCGCTGATGCATCCGCTGCAACTGGCACCTCTGCGCTGTCTACTACCACTCCTGGCTGCACTTGCAACCCCTTGTTGCCTTGCGACTTCTGTGAGAAGTCTGGCCACTGCCGGTGCAAGTGCTATTCGCTCCAACGCGCAAAAGATGCCCTGAAGTTGTCCAAATGCAGTGGAAGATGCAGAAACCAGGCCAATGCGGCTGCTACACCCACAACACCTGCAGACAGTGCTACACCACCCCAGGATGCGGTAGAACGTGCAGGAAATGCAAGTCTTCGTTCCAGTTATCCTTCTGATCCACTCTTGCCACTCCAACTCGATGCTGACACTGATTGAAATGCAGACACAGGCGCCACTTCTCATATGACACCTCACCGCCATTGGCTGCGCAACTATGCACCAAAATGCGTCCCAATCAAACTCGCTGACAATACAGTCGTTTACTCAGCAGGCATCAGATCTGTGGTGTTCCACCTGACTCTAGATGGAAAGAGGGGGAGAGCGGTGGAGTTTAGTAACATCCTGCATGTACCTTAACTCCGCAACAATCTCCTGGCTGTCCTGTACCTAACTCGCCACTCATCATTTGTTGTTCATATCAATGCAACATATCTTTCCTTCTCTCGCTCTGGTGGACCACCACTGTTCATTGCACCCATCAATGAGCACAATGCCGCATTTTTAGATGGTGTGACTCAGGTGCCGATCACCGAGTATGCAAACCCAGCAACCACTGTTGCACTTGACTTCTCCCTCTGGCATCGCAGGCTAGCACATCACAATGTATCCAATGTGAAGGCATTGATTCAGCGCAAACTGGTCACAGGATTGCAGCTCGATGTCAAGACTGCTCCTGATCCAATCTGTGAGCCATGTATAGCTGGCATGATGCGCGCAAATCCATTCCCTAGCAGCTCCTGGCACACTGCTTGCCCACTGGAACTTGTGCACTCAGATGTCCATGAGATCCCTCATTGCTCCTTCTCCGGATTCTGCTATTGGGTCACATTCATTGACAACTACTCAAGATATCGCTTTGTACTGCCAATTCGCGCCAAATTGGACGTTTTTAGCACATTCAAGCAGTTTAAGGCATTCACTGAGAACCAGACAGAGTGAAAGATCAAAACCTTGCGAGACGACAAGAAAGGGGAATACATGAGTCATGCCATGCTCGACTTCACCAATTCTTGTGGTATCCAGCGCCAGCACACTGTCCACACACATCCGCAACAAAATGGTGTTGCAGAGCGCGCAAACCGTGTCCTCTCTGAGCGCATCACTGCCATGTCAAAGAAATCAGGTCTCACTATGGCGTTCTGGGGTGAGGCACTCGCTGCGCTGGTGCATGTCTGGAATCGTTGCCCCACAGCTGCCCTCGATGATGCAACACCTTAAAAGCTATGGAATGGACGCAAACCCGATGTCTCCCATCTCAGAGTGTGGGGGTGCACCGCATACGTCCATGTACAGAAGGACAAGCGTCCTGCACTTCACCCACACTATGAGAAGTGTGTATTCATCGGTTACCCAGATGGATACAAGGGCTGGAAGTTCCACAAGCCTACCACTAAGCACACATTCATCTCTGAACATGCTGATTTCGACGAACGCTTGCCTGTCATTGCTCCAGTGTTACCACGAGTGAGTCAGCCTCCACCTGCACCTGCACATGCTCCATATGTCCCTCCTGACATGCCCGATGACCTGGACGCTGCTGAACCACTAGTAGCTGCTCCAGAGCTGCCACCTCCTCAGGGGGAGCCTGAAGTCGACAATGTAGAGGAGCCAGCACCTCTTCCAGTGCCAGCTACTCCACCACCAGCACCACCACCCAGAGCTTCTAGCCCAGTTGGCATCGGTGCTTGCATGCCTGTGAGGAATCACCAACCACCTCGTGAGTGGTGGAAACTCAGCCCAGCGCAAATCGATGGCAATCAGGACGATTCTGAGGATGATGACGATGAAGACGCCGACACTGCGCACTGTTTTGGAGCCCAGTTGTCACTTCCGAGGACTTTTGCAGATTGGCGATACATACCGAGGATGCCGCTGAGTGGAGACAGTCCGCTTTGACTGACT
This sequence comes from Boletus sp. MG55, assembly GCA_003313885.1. NCBI lineage: Eukaryota > Fungi > Basidiomycota > Agaricomycetes > Boletales > Boletaceae > Boletus > Boletus sp. MG55. The sequence continues at coordinate 11,545 of QGOI01011519.1, read as the reverse complement.
TAGAGGCCCACAAGACGAATGGTACTTGGATCCTAGTGCCCCGACCAAAGAACAGACCAGCCATTGGTTTCAGATGGATATTTACTCGCAAATATTGTGCTGATGGCTCATTTGAGCCTTATAAGGGCCGTTTCGTCACCCAGGGCTTCTCCCAGCGCCCTGGATTCAAATACCTCGAAGTATTCGCTCCAACTGTACATCTCCCCACCCTCCACATCATTCTTGCATTAGCTGCGCTGCATGACCTTTATCTATGGTCTGTCGATGTCTCCAATGCCTATCTCAATGGCGACATGGACTGTGATGTCTATATGGAGCAACCAGAGGGATTTGCGCAGGGCAACCGGCAAGAGACAGTCTGTCTGCTGAAGAAGTCACTTTATGGCACCAAACGAGGCAGAAATCGTTCGAATCACAAGATGCACACTGCTCTGGAGTCTATGGGCTTCAAGCAGACATATTTGGATGCTGCAGTCTATATCTTCATCCAGGGGAAGGTTCGCATTATTCTGCCTGTCTTCGTCGATGATATGACCTTTGCATCGAAGTTGCTACCTGCAATCAAGCAGGCAATTGCAGATCTTAGCAGCCACTTCAAACTGCGCGATCTTGGACCTACCACTGAGCTCCTGGGTATCAAAATTGATGCGCAATCGATCCAAGCACTCCCTGACCATCTCGCAGCTGCAATACTGCACCGAGATGCTTGCGCGCTATGGAATGTCTGACTCTAAGCCCGTCTCGACACCCATGACTCCCAGCATTTGTCTGTCTCAGGACCAGAGCCCCAAGACTGCTGAGGAGCGCGCTTTTATGCGCACTGTTGACTATGGCAGTGCCATTGGCTCCCTGCAGTATCTCTCCTGCACTACGCACCCTGACATTGCTTATACCGTCGGTCAGCTCACCTCATTCACCTCTGAGCCTGGTGTTGCCAATTGGCATGCAATCAAGCACTTGATGCACTACATCAAAGGGACCATGAACTATGCGATCACCTATGCCCCAGATCCCTCTCAGTCCCAGATCTTCACCACCTACTCCGATGTGAACCATGGCGGTTGCAAGGACACTGGACGGTCTACTGGCGCATATGTGGTCAAGATAGGTATGGAGTTGTTTCCTGGATGTCCAAGCGCCAGCCGATAGTTGCTCTCTCTACGACAGAAGCTGAATACATGGCTGCGTGCGAGGCAGGCAAAGAGATTGTCTGAATGTGCAAGATGCTGCAGGAACTCGGATTCCCCATGACCGCATCATCTGTCCTCTTCATGGACAACCAGTCCGCTATTCAGGTGGCCAAACATCCGGAACACCATGGGTGCATGAAGCAACTGGACCTGTCTTGGTTCTGGCTACGTGATGTGGTCAACCAAGGCTCCATTTCACCGACTTATGTGCCCACTGGCGAGATGCCTGCTGCAAGACCTACTCACAAAGGCTTTACCTCGGGTCAAAGTTGAGCAGTTCTGCGCTTCTATGGGATTGGGAGCATTCAGGGGGAGCTAGATGCATGGAGAGATGCGCAATCAGGGGGGAGTGTTAGATGCAGTGATTGCACACTTGTGAGTCATGCCTAGATGAGTCATGCTGCTCCTACTGCACCACATTGTGGCGCACTATTGATATGTATCGTTGTTGTGACTGCACTTTGTATATCCTGTGAGTTCACTGTCTCTGATCTTCAGTCTCTGACAGTGAACTCCAGGTAAGTCTATGTATGTCAAACTACATAATCTTAGTCTCTGACAGTGAACTCCAGCTGCCTGAATCAGCTGTCTAACATGCTCTCCCTATGAACAAACAGGAATAAGGATACAGGACCAACCCAAACTCGGAGGTGGGAATTATGCACCAGCTGCGTTGAATAGGAATTGGTGATCCCATAGCTCCTGATCAAAGAGACGTAATCACCGAGGGAATGCAGCTTGTATGTTTGCAAGTTCAGAGTTTTTGGTCAACATGACACTGCTTGGGATAAGTTTTGTATGGATGTACATGTATGAGACTGAGACTGTTGCTGGCAGGGCTGTTGACATTCAGCTTCATGCCTGAGTTTGAGGGTCAGGAAAGCAGGACATGTATCAGAACTGAATGCATGAAGCTCTTTCCCAAGGGATACAGTGACGTCATCCATAATTTGCAGAGTTTCATCAGTGTGCATCTGAAGTTTTGCAAGTCCGTGCCAATGACAAAGAACGAAAAGCAGTTTCAATACCGATGAATTGTGTGGTTCTGGAAACAGTCCATCAAAGACAGGTATGGCGCACTAGACCAACTGTGAGGCTGAGTCAAATGGGTAAATCAAATTACCAACCTATAGGAGATCCTTGAAATCATATGCTGCAGTCCTCTTCATCTCTGATGCATTTCGAGAAAAATGGTGAATAGTATCCCGCCCGAATGTTGGGATTTGGCGGTATCTAAATGAAGCATGAGTAAATGGTGAGAAATACATCTGAGCAGAAGGTAGACCTTCAATCAAGTTCATGTATCTTGCCCTCCCCCAAACATTCCAGCATGTGAAAAAGCTGCACCAAGACCACTTTCCAAATTCCCAGTTCAAATTCGTGGAGGAGGTCTACCACTAACATAATGAAAAGATTGAAACCCAAAGAATGCAGCTTGTCTGAGAATGTGTTCTGCATCACAGAATTTATAATGAAAACATCAGCAAGTCTGGGATCAGAAAGATCTTCACCAATGTTGGAACCAGTGATTCTGGTTTGAGAGGGCCTCCACTTGAGGCATCCCAATTGCATAGTTACTTCCCTAAATGAGGTTTCGTGCAGCTTGTATTTTCTCCAGATGATCATGATTATCATAATGGACGAGTACCTGGCGATCATGCATATCTTTCTCAATGGCAAGGTCCTGAACCTCACCCAATGGTTTGTACAGTGAGGACAAGGGCAGGTGCCAAGGTTACGAATGGATGCTATGAGTATTCTGTCAAGGAACAGAAGTCAGCATGGTTCAGAATCTGCCACTTTAAAAATCGACTTTTCTGGATAGTCCATGGAATACGTGAAAATCTGGGGGTAGAAATGGTGCTTCAAGCCATCGCAACCAGTGATCATGACACCATACTTATAGGCCTTAATGAAATCTTCATCCAGAAGTGCTTTCCACTGTTCATGGAAAAATTCTCTGTGACAGTGTGTCATGAGCACGTCACTAAGAGTTTTTCCTCCCGAATGATTCATCACGAAATTTTTAAATGCATCAGGGAGCTGCAATGACAGACCAGTGACATGTGTAAGAATGCCTCTTGGCCATGGTCACTCACAGTCTGAAAATACACAGCATGGGAGCAGGAATTGTTTGATGGTTGACATCGACGATAATTTGATTCGTTGCCAAAATATATGTAGAGTGGCCAAAGTTTCATGTTGCCGAATGTGGTGAGCTGAGTCGCATCTGACCAAAACATGAACGCAGCGACAACATGGGGTAAGTGACAACCAGGTTCCAGAGGCGATTGTTGCAGTTCCCTATGGGCGTCGAGAAACGCGCTGGAGGTAAAGAGCTCTCCATGCACCTTTATATCCTGGTTCCTGTGAGGTGGATGCCAAAGTAATTCATATGGTTCATAATGAAAATTTGCAGCCTAGACAGGATCTGTGATGTTCTCTTCCAAGATCGAAATAAGAGAATGATGATGAAAGCCTTGTATGATATATCACTTGGGCCCTGGGTCAGCTAGGCGACTGTGGAAGGGAACAGAGATAGTAATTGGAGAGGATTTCCATCCACGGTCACTATCCAATCACTCAGGAATGTCAGAGCCCCCATCGGAATTGTGATCGCCAAGTTTCTTGTTAATGGAATCCCATGCAACCCCAGACAAGTCGATACCATTAAATAATAGGAGCTGGGAGCTTTAGGAGCAGACTAGCCACTGAATAGGGGGACCTTAGGGGCACTGGAGTCCACTGTGAGTAACCAGGGATGATATTGAGCGAAATACAATGAGCTACTGACCTGGAGTCCACTGTGAGTAACCAGAGAGATAGAACAGTGAACTCCAAGGCCTAAGTTGAGTGGCTGTCAATAATGGTACACAAATAGCAGCCACAATAAGCCACAATGGCAAAGAGTATGTAGAGTGGCCACAAAGGCCTACAACGATGGGAAAAACTTGGGTATAGGAAAAGTGACCATGGGGAACCGAATGGTAATGGTTAGGAACAGCACAAAGTGCGGAATCACCAACAATAACATTAAACACAGGGTTCCCAATAATACTATGGAGCTGCTTAAAGTTCTCCCTGGATTTCTGGGCTCCCTGGTTCCAATACCAGTCACCTAAGCACATTGCATTCTTGTTCGGGTAAGGGTGAAATGGATTACTTGTCTTAAGACCATGAACACCTTTGAAGGATGGCTGCAATATGTGCTCAATCAAGTATGGGTCATCCGGATGATGCGAGGGAAGTATCTGCATATTATAGGCATGGAAAAACCAAATTTGTTCATGACCATTCTGAAGGTTCTGCATAGCGAGCGGGGTGTGGGTGCAGATGAAGCGGACGAATTGGATAGTGCAGTCATTATTCCTAGGCAAGCCTCGTGTCCATCGTTTGATCCCTGGCCATGAGTTTCTGGTATTGTTGTTGTACATGGATTGATGACCAACTCTGAAGGAGGGAGAGATGGAAGTGGCTCAGGTAACATATCTTGAAAGCATAGTGGCAGGCAGCAAACTCTATGAGGCCAACATTGCGCCAGAGGTAGATCATTCTAGACAAATTCAGCATCATTAAAGAGAGTTCATTAAGAATGACAAACATATGCCTTGGAGCAATTAGCAACATTGCACTCTCTGCTAGTGTTGACTGGGGATTCCTGATGCAGACGTGAAGAGAAGGGGCTGCTCTGGACAATATATTAGATAAAACAACAGAAATATTCGGTGATACCATGCCTGTTGGGCGGCTTGCTTGCTAGTTTCACCACCATCCCCTGGGCCCAGCTTGTCCTTGCTGCTACTACTAGTAAGGCATCTTGATCAGTGCTTGCACATCTTGAGAGGGACAATCTGGCTCTCTTGGCTTGGTATGCCTCCTTCGCCTTATTGAGGGTGCTGGATAGTCTCTTTTTGCCCTTGTGGCAGCGTTTTTTGTATCTGGTGAAACCTCCAAGGTCAGTGAATATGCGACCACAAACACAGATCTTCATGAAAATCGTGTCGGACATAGTGCTACTACCACAAGGTCAGCTTGGGACTGTGAAGAATATTATGTAGTACCTACAGTGTGGACTCTGGGTCGGAAAATGAGTATTACGATGTTCACAACAGCCCTGAGGAGAGTCGCTTTTCATTGTTTTCATCACTCGAATTGAGCTAGTAACTAGTAGCACTTCACCAACCAACGTTGCACTGGAACACTCACAAGTATACTAGTACTAGTGTCACAATGGTATGATAAGGAAACACATCCAAGTTCAGGACAAACTCTCTCCTACCTCACAGGGCTACAAGATCTGAGTCAGGAATCAAATACATAAACAACATGCCAGATTACATGTTACTCCATACACCACTTTGATGAATGAGCACAGCTGATAGTAGTTATGTATAAGGACAAATGTTCACGTCTTTTGTCATTGTTAGCAGGGATGACAATGATGTTTTAGTAAGAATTGACCTATGCGATGATGGTTGATAGAAAACAGCCTCAAATTATGATCACACATGGCGTGGAGGTACTTCGCACCAACAGTTGCAATATCCTTGAGCAGATTCTGTTCAGATACCAACTGTTCGATGTCCTCCTGGCTAAGATAGCGACATAGAAGCAGCTCGTGCTCCTCATAGGCTTGTTGAGTTTGGAGAAGTAAATTTGCCAGCACCAGTTTTTCCTTTAGAACATTCTTGAACTCTTTCATGATGCTGTCCAATGATTGCAAGTTTGCAACAGGAGATAGAGTCTAGTGATGTAATGTTATGCATTTTTTTGAATTTTTTGTTCCTAAAACAGAGCACCCAGTGCCACCCACCATGATTGAAGGGGCCTTTCACAGAGACTCATAGTATGTGATGTATTGTTGGGGTAGTCCAGCAAGCTCTGCCTCCACAGATGAGGTACCAGATTGCGATACCTGGATAGTACAAGATGGAGTACGAAGTACAGCAGATAATTCTTTCCCAGGGAGCAACTTAAATGTTGTTGAGGTACGGGCATTGAGCGGACATGGCGGAGACGACTTCATAACAGGGAGGGTTGGCAAATACAACCATACTTATTATATATAAATACTGAATGGCTGTTCCAGTGAGGTCTTGAGGGCCAGCAATGCTGTAACTCATGTCTGCCATGTGATGTGAGTGTCAGATCTGTACGATCTATATGTACGCTGACCCGATATGTATCAATACAACCCGATATATTGAGTATTTCAAATATACATTTAGCCTATCACTCACCAAGTTTTTGCTCCCTTCCCCCCACTGTCCTCATGAGCCACTCGTACAGTCAACATTACAGGGATGGATTCAAACCGCCTCCCGACCAAGAGTATGGACCCCCCCGGGTGTGGACGGTTCCCACATAGTACCCTTCAAGTTGGACCTCAAACTCTTCGGTCATCATAGTACCTTCAATCCAACTAACAGCCCCCCACCCATATATGCCATCAATCCACAACAAATGTCAGACACACCACCTCATCTCTTTTCGCAACCATCAGTCGACCTCAACGCTCTTCCTGTGTCGGGATTTTCCATTAAACGTAAGATTCCTTTCTGATCCTATTGTATCTAAACACTCATACTACAACCATATAGATCGATTCCAACTTTTCTTGATGCGCAGGGCAGAAGATTGGTGGCTTCTCTTGTATGACTGTGTGATACGTGTCGTGTCCATGATATTATCTGGTAAGCTCCCGCCCACTCTCATGCTCACCTGAGAACAGGCAATGATGGTAATCCATTCTTTGCTCAGATGGCACTGCACACTCAGGAATGACTTCGCTTGGGTCCCATCTGAAGGCAAGTGTTTATTATTGTTATTATTTGACAATCTCACACCGAGCAGTGATGGGCCTAAGCATTGGTCAACACCCACCATTTCATACCACCCTTGCCAATCCAATATTCTGCAATCTCTTTTTGCATCCTACTCACCAATGTCCTGTCCATATTATTTTCACATGTTCATTGCTCAATCTGGAATCTACTTTCCCCACCTCCGCACAACACAAAGCCTGAGAAACCCTTGTTCTTGCATTGTCCAAAATATTGCAGCACCAACAGAGGACAACATTATGTGGATATGAAGCTTAATCTTGTGGGATCCTCATTGGGGCTACACCCACTGGCATCAATTCCTTAATGATTCATCTGGTTTCCATGTGAGTGCAACTCGCTCTTCTCTTATTTTCACTTATATTTTCATAGGTCCTGTGGTTCTCCAACACAGTAACATGTGATATTGTCATTCACACATTGCATACTCAGGACTCAGTTGGTTTGTTCTCTGTCCTTACTCCTCAACAATATCCTTGGAGTGGATTTACTTGTGAGGCCCCTGGTACTGTGGACACGGTTTCATTCATTCTCGCTGCCGTGAGTACCCTTTCTTACTTAGACCAACAAATACTTATTCATTATAGCTCGTCCTTGAGATGAATGCATATGCCGGTTACACCTTCTCCCCCCTGACATCCACATCGAATTCATCAACCAGTTCCAGGCTTACAAGACTCAAATTTCAGATTTTTTTACAGCGTCTTACATGGGACGATCCAGACGGTTGATGGTGATACATTGGAGGACATGAGACACGGGCTAAATTCATTACTAAGTCTACAGCATTCGTTACTGTGATCGTATCATTCTGCTTTCAAACAATGGTTTTATTGTATATGATGTCATATCCTCTTTTCGACCATTGATTGCTTGCACATTCATATTATCTGCCATCATCTCCTCATTGTTTTGGCAAGACGATGTGCACAGCATCATCTCGTTCATTGCACACTCATTTGTCTCACTCCTCCACTCATTCACTTGCTCGTGCGTGCGTGCATTCCCATCCATCTACGTTCGTTCGTTCATTGGTTTGACTTCATTCCTATTCCTGCACTCATTCATGCATATGTGCGTCTCCATGCACCAACCCCCCATCCACCTGAGCCATGACCAGTGACGATGGACAACGAACAAGAGCAGTGGGGGGGGGGGCTCAAGATCGATTGATCGATCAAGCAGCCGGCTGGCTCATCACTGAACCAAGATGGCATGTGATGGGCCTTTGTTTTACTGCCAAATCTGCATAAACACTGTTTCTATTATGCATTTGCCAAATTGCACTGTAATCAGGATATAGGTAGGATATGACAGGGCCTATGAAATCTTTGTGGATCATTTCTTCAAACTCTTTGAGGGTGACTGGATTGACATTTAGCTCCCACTCGAGATACTGGGATATTTCTCTTACCATCTGGTTGATCTGCTGGAGTTGAAACATAGATGGATTTGGAGCGGAGACTATGGGCTTTGGGAGTGGTGGATACCACTGCCCGTATGATGACAGAATTGTACTCAATGAGGCAGCAAATGGGTTGACAGTGGGTGGCGATGTAGACTTCTTTGTAGAAAGCAGGATATAGATAGGATAAGAGATGGACGTACGAGTTTTCTTGTCTGTGGTTGAAATTGTTGGGGATGATTTGCTTGCTGTTGTCATAGGTGAGAAATTTGATTGAACATGCAGGAATAATGCCTGGCGAAGTCTGACTTTGCAGCTCGTATCTGGGTTCAATGAGGAAATTTTGCTGAAAAATGTTGTCAGGGTACTCACCGGGGGTTGGTAGTATGTGAGACAGTGTCATATACCGAAACTCCAAAGACTCCGGACCATCTCCGAGCTCATTCTGAGCTCTTTTCACTCCTCCGACCCCATGGACTTCGACTCCGAAATCTCGGACTTTGCTCCATTTCATTTATGACATTCAGTTTCTCTGTTCGTACTAGTCCCATTCCTCCATTCCATTCAATCCTGTGTTTGCTTAGGAGCACAGCTCTGGCTCCTAAACTCCTGGGCACAACTCCGGCTTACTTACTTCCGAAATCTGGTCTTTTTACCAATCTCCATTCTGTCTCACTAATCCTTTAGTAATTCTCTTTTGGACTTTGTATATAAAGACCTCCGAAATCATGTACATTCTTTAGTCTGAATATCGACTTAGATACACCCTCTGTCCTCCAGGAATCCTTCATCTCAACTCCGAAATCCATCTCCTCCGAAATCCGAGACTTAGACCTTGACAAGGGCACAGTGCTCCACTCTGAGTTGCTGAAGCCAAAAGTCCCATTCTATCTGACCAACTCCAGAGTTCCAGAGTTTCCCCCGGAGAAGTCTGACCCAGTCTCATCTGGTCTGCATGGTCTTAACAGACAGGAATGGCAGGCATTGTGTATGGACTTGAAGAAGAGCATGGGCACTCAGGGTAGAACATGCCCTTGGAACGTGGGGATGCCAGAGCCTGCTCTGTAGTAGAGTCTGTACCTGCAGCACAGGTATAGAGACCAAGATCTTACCAAAGGAATTAGAATGGGTCACACAATACCTCATGTGGGTGGCATTCAGCCTGTTATTTCAGTACCATACTTGAAGGAGGTGGGCATGCCTGTGGGCCTGCTAGTTGGCAGAATGGGGTCGATTGGTCTGGGGACCAAGAGGTAATCAGTGCTTACAGGCCTTGGAGTCTTTCCCTCCCAGCTCTATTAAGAGCACGCCCCTTCACCTGCAATTTGTCATGCACCAACCAAAGTGCTGTGAGGTACTCTACAATGGACAGTTGTGTCCACTTGGAGCCCACTCCACATGCCCAGGCTTGCTTGAGATAGAGGTTGACAGGGTGCATGCCACTGGCATGAGCTCTTGCTGCAGCTGGTTGTTGTGCTGAGAGTGATGCGGTGTGGGCGCTGGGCTGGTCAAAAGGTTCATCACATGTCAATTCGGAACAGGCCCATAACATTTTCACTCACAATTCAGTACAGCCATGACCGATCGACCCCTGGAAATGCAGATAGGCTACCATCAACTCTGGGTCCCCACTGGCATCTCAATTCGTCATGGTCATGGCAGCCCTTAGGAATGTCAATGAAACACCTGGGGAACAAACACTTTGGAGCGGCATTGTCAACCAATTAGGTAAGTACGATTGATCTGCTTACACTATAGTTGCCGTGCGCGTTGTCTCTGTATGCACCAACTGCCTCATCCTTGCCGTTGCTCACAACAACAACAGTATTCCCCAGCAACCATAGTGCATGTGGGTTGACAGAATGAGCGTGCATCAACAGCTTCGAGCATCTCAAACACTGGTTGGCTTTGCTCGCTTCTCTTCACAGCACCACAGCCCAGGATCTTCAGTCATGATGACATGTTCTCGCACTTCAACGGCTTTGAGCATCTCAAACCCTGGTCAGCTTTGCTCACTTCTCTTCACAGCACCACAACCCAGGATCCTCAGTCATGACGACACGTTCTCGCGCTTCAACAACCCCAAGCAACAATAGCGCATGTTGACTGCTCCAAGCATCTCAAATGCTGGTGAGTGTATCCACCTTCTTTTTGCCACATTGTAGCTAATCTTCTTCAGAGGACACGTTGTCGTGCTCCAATGACCACTAACAAACACCTTTTTACAACCTTCACTTTACCACTGTGTCCCATCAATGAGCAACCTCTGCCTCCTTGTTGCTGTGGCATTTGGTCAGCATCAGGAATTTCCTAGCAACGATAGCAGCCCCTTCCTCTTCCTACCATGACCGCGAGCATGAGCATCGTCACCACTCCAAGCGATATCACCATCACCATATCATCTTCTCAATGACACTTTTACTCATTGCTTCCCTCACTCTTGCAGTTCTTGCCATTATGCTTTCCCTCCCTGCGTCCCAGGGTTCCTACATGCCCATAGGAAAAGATGATCCTGCTGCAACTGGCATCTGGGGTTATCTTAACCCAAAATGTTCGCAAGTGCTGGTCACTCGCGAGCGCAGTGTTGCAATGCATGAAGCTGAAGTTGCACGTTGCGAAGCTGAGCTACCTGTTGGTGCACCAGATGGTGTGCTTCCCACCCAGTCTCCGGCTTCCTGTCCTATTTGGCCCAATCAAACTTTTGTCGACATTCCTCCTGCACAAACTATCATCAAAGATGTCGTCAAAGAGCAAGAACTTGCTCCTCCTGAGTGATGGAAGGATGTGAATACTTGGGCCAAGGAGATCATCAACCATGAGCACTGGATTTTCTGATGTTGGATTCGAGGAGCAGAGCTTGCAAACTCCTTTGCACACTGACACAACCCAAAGCACATGTGCCAACTGTGGTTGCGCAGCAACAGGGCATGATGCTACATGAGCAGACACTTGCCAGCCACAACGAGCCACTTTTGTGTCACCATGTTTGCCCTCAACTCAGGGAAAAGGTGTGTATTCAGTTTCTGTGCATACTGGCAGCCACGGTTCACCCTGTTACATTGCATGGTGTACCAGGATGTCATCATTCGAATGCATCGTGTGAAGAG
>QGOI01011443.1:0-24200 GCA_003313885.1 Boletus sp. MG55 | reverse complement strand
GTTGAGCTGTTCTTCCGACCCTGGCGCAGAGGGATGCGAAGACAAGAACGTCGTACCATACGAAGGTGTCGTTGCCGTTGCGTCTTTAGGTGTCACGTACGAGAGAATCGTCCGCAGTTGATCCGGCGTGGGAGACTTCGACTCGATCACCTCGAGGTTGAAATCGAGGGGCTGGGCATCAGGCTTGGTAGGCGGATACGGTGCGGCGAGCGATGCCCGCAGCATCGCGAGAGCCTTTACGGAGGGGGGAGACGACGGATGGTGACTGTGTGCGTCAATTCTCGTCGCATTAGCACGATTCTCGGCCACAAACGGTGTGCACGGACAAGATGGATATCTGAGGCTGTAGTTTATGTCATTCAAAGAACAAGAGGGTCGAACATATGGGGTAAAGACATACCAAGCGCCTCGAAAATGCGGAGAACATCATGCAGTGATTTCGTTACCGTCTCGTGGCACCGAACCCTCGCAAGAACATGACAGGGATGACATAATGCGACGCAATCCGGCCACTGACTCGGGTCCCGGGAGCCACTCGCTGGTCACCAACGACCAACTCCACGGTCGTGTACTTGGCTTCTCTGCGAGAAGACGGAGGTGTGCATGCGACAACCGTATGGTCCAATGTTCCAAGAACACCTGAAATGAACGACTCCTTCACAACTGAGCGCGCCCTCATTGGCCCATGAACATCCAAGCGATCTCGAAAGGTCTCTTACAGCATCCCTTCCTAATCTCCTTTCCAAACGGGGCGTAGTCGCGCGAGGTCCAACCCTTTGCGATGATCGGAATCCCCAAAACGAGGAAGTCTTGTATTCGTTTACGCGAGCACGAAAAAGGAAACTCGAGGGTCCCTCTGCCCGGGGAATCGCTCTGTAAATTCTCGGGCCATTCTCCCGGAAATATATTGCCAAGGTTCGTAATTCCAGCGTGACATACGTTATGCGTTATTATCGGGGGGGAGTGTTCTGTCCTCGCCCCCATTCCGCGAGTCTACTGTCCCTAGCCATATACCTAATCAGGCTTATGATACGGGTCAGTACGGGGGCCATGACGTCCCTATGTCATACATTTCTCCAAGGCCCGTTATACGTGATCTGGCTTACGAAAGGGGGCCATGATGTCCCTATGACATACTGTTCTCGGCATACGTGGCAGGACCCCGCGACTATGCACCGATAGCAGCCTAGTTCGACATCGTCGTCGTCACTCAGGCTGCTCTCCCCGGCGAATTAGTCAATCGGCGCTCCGAGTCGTCTCTAGATTCACACGTGCACGCAAGGTACTTTTATGCAGAACATATTCCCGGCGGGGTGGAAAGTCCTACCCTGCTTGTGGGTCCGGGTCGAGAACTTAAGACACCCACAAACAAATCAACCCACATTACTTACGCTACCCTATCGGCGGAGTCACCTCGTCGTTTATTTTAATTTAATTTTTAGTACTTATTGTCTGCTTGACGTCCCGGAAATTCGAGGATCTGATGATCATGGATGTCAGGCACAATGATGGGCAGCAGGAGCCGTGCAATCACCTGAATGATCATTAGAATCGGCTTGATTCCTCTCGGGGAGGCGGGGCCTCGAGTGGTCGTCAGCGATCGTCCATGACGCGTTGACAATGAACATGCATCGTGTGCTTGTCGTCACGACCAAGGAACTGTACGGCCCGGGCGCGTGCACATGGACAGACCAGTGCACGTCCAAAATCCCGTCCCAGTTGAATTCTCAGGTGCTATGACAGTCCGGTTTGATATATGGGTTTAATGGACGTAAACACGACAGACGATCTCTCTCGATCGTGATCGTCCGAGCCTTCCCGTGTAACGAACACTGAATTACAAATACGGCGTCGTTGGAAGAGCTCGGGATCAGAGGTGACTACTTCGTGGGCGTGAGACAAGAATGCAATGTGGTGGAACTGTACGTAGCATTGGAAGAGGGCTCCGAAGTGGGAGATATTTTTTCCACGTCGCGAGGGACAGGGGGACTGGTTCGGTTGCGTAGAAGCACGTGGTTTCTAGGTGATGATCGAACAGAGAAAGAGGGCTCAGCGTTCGGACCGCAGTACGAATTATAGGGGAAACATGTATTAGTATACTAACGGTAGACAGGTAGATAAATAATTTGCAGGGATACAGAGCGGTCGAGTGAGTGTTCCTAAAGGCTATAGTGATCGATATATTACTTGAGACTACACGCACGCACAGATCACGTCTATGCGCTAGTAAACAGAGGATTCGAGTCAAAGTAACCGGAAGAATAAGTGTGATTCGTCTCCAACGGACTGTCGTAGTATGACATCCTGCCAGAAGAGACGACGTCGTAACCCATTGGAATTTGGGAAGCAGCAGGAACGCAATGTGGCTGAACGTTAACCGAGTTGTCGCTAATGGAGACGGGCGACATGGCGGTAATGTCGGGCGAACAGGCGAGGCTCGAAGGGCTTGACGTACTTGAACTCGCACGGGACTGGGCGGCGGAAACTGGCGGATATGGGTGGTACCCACGATTGGGCGGCGACTGACCTCTCAGCAGGGAAGGCGTCATGCTCCTGTGGCGCCTGACCGGACCAGTCACACCACGGGTCATCACAGATCGATGAAGGGACACCTGATCAAATTCCGGTCGACAGGGTGGGGCGGAAAGAGAGGCCATAATTGGCTCTCCAGGGTGCGAAGATACAGAGTCGGGACTGGAAGGCATATGTGAGAGATTGGCCCAGGTCATGCTTGATGCGTCAACTGAGGGGAGGAAACCCAGATGGGGTAGATCGCCATCTTGACTAGGGGTATCGACAACTGAGGGAACGTTGTGGGAGTAATATGAATTTAAAGTGGGGTTCGAAGCAGCACTCCAGCTCGATGTCAAGGCTCCAGACGCGGCCACGAGACCTTCCTCGTCTCCATGAATCTCCTGCAGGTGGCCTGCCACCTCCACCTCGCATATGTTCAAATTTGGCATTCCATTCGAGAACGGCATTGACGGAGACAATGGGAAGTCGCGCTCGTCCATTCCTTGGCTTTCAGCATCGATATCAGAAGCTCGGAACTCCCCGGTGCTTGTGTCATCCCCGTCCGCGCGGAAATGGATGCGCAGGTGTTGATTGAGGTTATCGGACCTCGAGAACCGCTTCATACATCGGTCACATTGATATGGACGCTCCATCGTGTGTGTGCGCACATGTCGCTTCAAGTGCTCCATACGCTTGAATAATCGGCCACAGCAGAAAAGAGGGCAGACGAAGGCCTTGGACGTAATTGGGCTATCGCCTCCCGAAGAGTCTGCGCTGTGGGGATAGGATGGATAGGTAGCATTTTCGGGATTGGGACAGAGATAAGAGTGTGATAACCTCTGTGCCGAGTCGTCGCAGGTAGGATGTTCGTATGCAGGGTATGCTCCACCATCAACGGGGACATTAGATAACCCGGGCGCCAGTTGAGAAGGATTGAAATCCGTCGGTGGCGTTCCAGGGGCGACTTTGGGGTCCCCCCTGGCTTGCGCAATGAACATATCAGCGGCCGTCGTCGCGCGGTCACTGGTTCCATAACCGCTGCCCACATGCGTGGAATCATGGCGAGAGTGATGACTCTCAACTGGGCTGCGGTTGATCCCCGCTAAGTTGCCGGGATGAATTTTACTCGCCGGCTTTTTACGGCGTTGCTTGTAGGTCGGGGAACCTTCGAATAGCGTGAACGGCATGAACGGCAGGTGGGATCGCTGGGCAGTTGACGAGAGTTGACCGGTGCCTGTGCCCTCGATACGAATCATGTTGTGGTGACTGGATGCGGGGAGGAGGTGGCCATCCCCGTCGTCCGTGGGTTGCGAGAGCGCGATATCGCGTGCCAGGTTATCTGCCTCTGCTTCCCGGCCACCTATCACTTTGCCGAATTGCTCGTAGAGGCTGCGTTGAGGTTCGTATGTGAACGATAACGCTGGTTCGCCCACGACAACGGTCGTAGGATCCAGGCCCATCTTCTCCCGCTTGAGGTCCCGCTCTAGCGCGTCAAGAAAGAGGCGATCATGAGGGACAGAGTACCTGTAAATTTGTGAATGGGACCGGATCTGGAGAACATGAGTCATTTCACTCACCAGTAGAACACCTTTTGCTTTTTCTGAGTACGAATACATTGATATTTGAACAGAAGGTCCAAGAATGGGGACTGCAACAGACATGAGTCGATGTGTCTCGAGAAGTTATGGCGAGGATCACGTACCTTGGGCTCTTCAAGAGTGGCATCCACACCTGGTTTGAGGTTTCGAAGGTCGCTGAAGACACCCTCTTCGAACTTCTTCATGTTTCGAACGGGCCGGCCGAAGGCCTCGAATCGGAAGACCAATGCGCGCACGATGTCGGTTCCAGTGATGTGATAGATGCCCGACCAGAGGACACATGTTACGTATTCTGAAGATGGAAGGAGAAATCGATTCATGGAAGGGTGGAAGGAAGTGTGGGCGACGGAGCCAGGATCCCCCGAGGCGTCATCTGCGGTTCGCGAGGAACCCGCCGAGGACCAGCGAGACGGCGCTGTGGCGAGGAAGTACTTGAGCCGATCCAAATGAGCAATATTATCCTGCTCCTTCGCCGTGAGCGACCTAGAGAGGTCTTTGGTAGTCAGACCCATAGCAAACGAATGAAAAGGGGTAAATTGAATCGAAGATGCCTGGGCCGGCTTGGGAGGAATAATGCTTCGAGGAGTCGTCTGTACAGCTTTACCTGTGTTGATGCCAGTCCATCTATAAAGCTTCGTTATTTTGGATATTCTACTCCGCGATAACCATTCTGAGCTTACCAAAGAGGGACAAGCAAATACGTGAAAGACGAGAAGAGATCTTGACCGTGCGCTTGATGAGCCGTGCTGTGCACGGCCTCAATAATCATATTGCCATCGGCTGCCATGCTTGTGAGCTGTCGGCGCTGAAGGCTTTCTCCGGGTCTTCTCCGGGTTTGATGATGCGGCAAACAAAATTACTTCCCGCGAAGCTTAACCCTGACTGCTGCTGCGTTCAGGACTCGAATCGCGATTGCGTCCGCAAACTATTACCCGTGGAAAGTGGAGGGTAAACGTGGCGCCTAGAAGACACCTATTGAGATCGCTTAGATCTTCATGGACCAACGAGGCCTGGGCTTGCTCAGTTGTGAAAGAGTTCAGCTGCTGCTGTCCATTCCATCTGCTCTGCGGATGCGGCAGTCGGCCAACAGCCACTCGCCAAACCAAAAACAGGCAGGTCGGTCGAGAAGGCGAGGGCGGAGAAGGCCTGCCATTCTTGACAAGCTTCTAGTGGTCCGAGCCACGAAAGCGAGCGAAGTGTGGGCTATTATCGGAGACAGGTCGATCAGACTGTGGACATGGTCACCACCTGGTCACCGGAGCAGATCGTCAATCTGTTGTCAGACGTAGCAGAGGATCCAGCCGAGAGCCTCCCACTGGCATCTTCTCCCGAGACAGATATGGAGGTGAGTGAAATGCTTGCATTTGCACTATCAGGAACGACCAATTGTAACCTCGTGGCACCAATTGATGGATCACTAGCGGCCCACTGATGTGCGACGGTCGCATCCCCGATCTCGTCGGCACCGCCTGCTAGGGTGCGTTACCTAACCGTAGGCGGGGCGCGCGAGCACGTGGCCAAGGTGCACTTGGATTGAAAGGGAAGTAGCGCTAGTACTCTTCCGGCATAACTTTCAAGGCATAAGTAGGCAATGGATAAACAATAAACAATGGAATACTTGGTTTTGCCGACTGTCAGCGCTTGACAGACAGCCTGCCATGTGGTCCAGCGGTTAATCTTTCGATGAGGGACGTACCTCTTCGGTTGCTACTCACTTTACAGAGATCGGCCCACGGCTGTCAGTCCACGGGGACCATGAGTTGTCAGGTCTCCCGGAGTGCCACACCCGCAAACCTGGTGGAAAGGTCCCTCCCCCTGCGTCCGCGTGTCGCACACCGCAACCCTTCAAGTTGATCACCATGGAACCCACGACTCCCGTGGCCCCGTGGGCTCATAGGTGGTTAAAAAGTAGTCGAGTTTGTTTGTTCTAGAAAGTCACACAGCCATCCCCTCTAGTTTTGGAAAGCCAAGATCGCCACCGATCAGGTCTCCAAGCTTCACCTTCAGGGTGATCCAGTACTACCCTGTGGTCACGCGTCGACGTCGAAAACGTGTCAAGTCGTTCTAAATTATGCCACAACTACAGCCTTAAGGGTCTGCATTCTCGACATCGTTGCGTACGGTATATTACATCCTTGGTCGTAATCGTCATCACTCTACTACGCCACTTGGCTATCCGAAATATAATGTTCGAACGTGTTAAGCGTCCATCTAAGTTCTGAGCCACTACCACTCCCGCCGCCCCTTATTGCCGACCGTTCGTCATCTCTGCATATCACTCCGTCGGCTTCGACCGCCAAGATCATTTCAGTAGCAAGCGAAATAGTGATATTCTCCTCTCGCGATATTTGGCTCGTCGTTTGTACCCCTGAGATAGTCAAGTAGCTGGAAAGACGTGCGGCAAATGCTGCATGGGTGTATGGCGGTGTGTGAAGCACTTGCAAACCTGATTTGAATATTCTGCTGCGGATCGGTGGCATGGTATGAGAAGGCAGGTGTTGGAGTGCCTGCAGAAACGTTGAGGGTGGAATAAGCGCTAAAAGTTACATAAGTCGACCACCATCGATGTCGCAATTTACTACATCGAACTTACCTACACCTCTGGCACGATTCCAGCCACCCCAAACCTCATCGAGGCCAATTATTCCGCGATCTTTCATAATACCTCCCGTCTTCTGTTCGGGACCTTCATCCCACGAGCTCTGGAGCACTCTCGCAAGTTCACGTGTCAGTTCCTCCATCCATGTCCTCTCGTCCTGTATCATGTCCGCCGTCACCGGCGCGTTAGACAACTGTAAACCTAGCTGAGCTAAAGAAGACCGTATAAATTTCGCTTCCTCTGGCTCAGAGGACGGTACTAGCGAAGTGGTCGTAAACAGCGAGGATGAGGATAAGGTTGTTGCTCCTGGGACGGGGAGCGTCGATGTTGGTGGAGAAGTCATATGGCTCATAGTAGAACCGTCATTTGGTGCACCGAGTTTCTCGTTCAGTTCAGCAGCGAGATGGACAAGGTCCTGGGCTTTCACCATCAAAGCCTCGAGATCTTTAAAGGCATCGGACAATTCTGTTTCTGTATTTTGCGCTGATGTCTCGACGTCACGTAGAATGCCGTCTAGTAAGTTCATTCAGCGACCCTCTCAAAGATGAGATGAAAATTAATTTACCAATGCCTGATCGTCGCAGAGGTGCTGGCGCCGAGCCTCCATCAGGAGAAACGATACCGAGGCTTGAAGTACCACTTCTAGACCCTTTTCCAATTTGCCTACCCTAGACGGGAATTTAGCGGTGGATAACCCGAACCAAACCGCTAGACTAACCTCCCATGCCCTAGCCTTCAGAGCTCGTCTAAGAATCGTATAAAACGACTTGTCACCACCTCTACGGAAACTAAGCTTAATGAGAGGATTGGTAGGATCCGAGACATTATCTTCAACAGGCGGGGATACGGGTCGAGACGACGGCGCAGACTTGCTATTAATTCCAGAATTTCCTGGAATAAGCGGCAATGGGGAAGAGCAGATTTCACAGTTTCGAAGGGAGGGGTGGTTCAGAAATGTACATGCCGTACAGGCAATCGGTGATGGCTCGCGAGTGGGTGGTGGAGGGGTAGAAGATCCAGACAGCGTTGGATAGGCAACAGGGAGAGATACGGATAATACGGGCTGTGAGGTAGACAAGGATAACGCTTTGAGCCGAGGGGAACCTGACAGCGCGCTTCTGGGTACTCCGCAAAGGGTACATGTCCGTGCGGCCGCTGGACTGAGTCCCGGGGGGTTGCGGTGGTTGCATACATCACAAACCCAGCTCTCCAAGCTGTCATTGCCGCCGTCTTGACTACCAGACAGGGGAGCAAATGCGGGATCGAGGTATAACGTTACTTTCGGTGAGGACATGAACAGTCCCGCATAATGATCAGTTCGGATGATGTGCGCGAGATCCAGGCTGAATGAATGCGAGATTGGCTGATGCGAGTTTACGAAGAAAAGGCGATGCGAGGACACATGCACTGCACCAGACTGATGATTGGCAGCTTTCTGAAGACTGTAGATTGAGTGTTGATAGATGAAATAAATAAATCGTGAGATCAATCACACGTTGACCATAGAAATCCCCGGCGGAGAAAGTGGGAGAAGCAGAACATACCCATCGTAGATTCCGACGCTGTCTTGAGATGCCAAAAGGTCTTCATCACTGTACAAAAGTGCTGGGATCGGAATAGTACCGTCTACGGAGGTAGTGAATCGGCGCAGGACCATGTCCACTGGTGCCAAAACGAGACGATCCCAACCTTGTGTGGTTACGCGCAGTCGCCTCTGGCCAAGATGAGATTATCGGGCTGCACAACGACTCTGGGTTCCGCGGAAGGACGCGACCTCGTCGCAGATGAGTCGGCTTTCCGTTGGTGGGGGATGACCGCTGAACTGTTATGCCGAAGGTGCATGACATTGTGGGAATCGGCGAGAGAGATATTCTACGTACGCTGATATCTGGAAGACTCGAGCTCAAGGTCGCACTCGGGTCGCCTCAGGTGAGCTTCGGATGCAGTAATGCGTGCAGAGACCTAAGTAAGCGAAAGCGGGGCGTGGTCCTCCCTGGTCTGCCGTCGCGGCTCAGCTAGGTGTCATGGCAAACGAACCCCGGACACCATCCACACGTTTGTCTATCAAATCCGTGATAGCATCAAGACCACGACATTATTCTACCGTCTCGGCGGCACAATTGACTGCTCCCAGAATCCCCAGATTTACTCAGGTACATCATCGAAGAAAATGCATTCCGTACAGCCCTTCAATATTTCAATGACATGCTGACACGCGGAACGACCGAGCCAACAATCAACCTGCTACATATTGTATAATCCGCACGGAGAGTGGGCGCCTATAGCTATCGCCCACAGCATACGCATGATGGAGACCAGCATTAGATAACAGATCGTGACGAGGGAATTTGAAACATAATCCCCGCCGGGACTTTGCGCATATCAGCCATTATCAGCATAGGCATCACACGACAAAATGAGTGGACTCACGGAGCATGTCAATATGTCACGGGAAGTGAAGTGGTCCCGACTACTTCCTCTTCTTGGGTTTTTTCTTCTTTACTCCACCAGCGGCCGGGCCGGTCTGTGTAGCAGGCACAGGAGATGCTGCCCGTGGCTGACTTGAATCTCCGCTAGCTAACGATTGTGGCGGAGCAGTAGATGGGGGCGGATCCGGACGCCTGTTCTGCATTTTCTGCATGAGAGAGAGATTGAGGGATTCGAATCGATTGAGAAAGATCGACGAATAAGTTTTGAACTTGATGCACTAGACGTGAAAGACATGAAATATCAAACAGATTTGTGACCACATTGATCTCATACAGTCGTATCATCGGTGATCTTGAGGACAAGTTTCCCCTCTGATGATTTCCATTTTACACAAAATCGTGTCTAGGTGACATGATATAGTTGAGCAGAATGCCATCAATAACGAAACTGACCTTGCCCGGCGACTTGACATACAAATTTTCTGCAGCCTCTTGGTACTCCTGCCAGGATGCAATGTATACCATCGTCGCATCGCAATCCAAACCTGCGTTGGTGACATCCAGTCACATAAAGTGATAACGTCACGTGCCTCGTCACACGGTATTCGCTCCCGAACCGAAATACGAGTCTCCGTTCAAGCTCCGTAGCAAACATATTTTTCACGCAGTTCGACTTGACGTTTAAACGTTTGGGTCTGAGATTCTGACCACGCGACCAAAACTTCCGCTTTTCCAAACGTAGTTTCAGACATGGCTACCCAGCAACCCAAACGTGAGCCTTCCCTGGTGCCAATCATGAGAAGCATCAATCGGAACGTTTTACCATAATTAAACAGCACTTCCCTTCGTTGCTAATTTTGCCGCTGGCGCAATCGCTGGTGTATCGGAAATTTTGACTTTTTACCCACTTGGTGAGTGCCATGCGAGCCTTGTTTTTGCTTGCCATGATTCATGTGCCCTCTATCAGATGTTGTACGTACATATTTTTCTGCGTCATATGTCTAGTTTTCGACGTGGAATATATGATTGCAGGTGAAGACGCGTATGCAACTGGTGACTGGTAGTGCCAAGCATGGCATGGTAGGCACCCTCACTTCAATCATCCGCGAGGAAGGGTAAGTTTCACGTGGGTTTATTTTAGCCAAGGCTAAAGAATAAGTCTAGTTTTGGCAGGTTGTACAGAGGTGCAATGATGTTGTAACCTTTTTCCAAGTCTTTTGAACAGCTATTGTCAGGTTTGGTTCCGCCACTACTTCTCGAGGCGCCGAAACGTGCAGTCAAGTTGTAAGTAAAATTTCCCGACTTAGAATACCTTCCTCAATCTCAGCACATACCTCCTTCTCATTAGTGCCGCCAATGATTTCTGGGGAAAAACATTCATGGGGATGACTGGTGAAAGTAAAATGACACAACAACTCTCTATTCTCACGGGGTGCACCGCTGGCGCTACCGAGTCCTTTGTTGTCGTTCCATTTGAGCTTGTCAAAATCAAGTAAATTTGCCGGTGTCTTTCACATCTTCATGTGCTATACTCACAAATCATCGCAGGTTACAAGATAAAACAAGCACTTTCGCTGGCCCGATAGATGTTGTCAAGCAAATTGTTAGAAAAGAAGGCCTTCTTGGGCTCTACGCCGGAATGGAGGCAACATTCTGGAGGTGGGACATCTTCCCACCTAATGACGTGCAGTGTTGATTTTTGACAGACACTTTTGGTGGAACGGAGGATACTTCGGATGTATCTTTCAAGTACGTAGCATGATGCCAAAGGCAGAGGTGAGATCGCTCCCTTCGCATCTGATTGTTTTATGGAAAAAACGGCAGACTCCCCAAAGCCAACTTTTCAACAATTTTGTATCCGGAACTGTGGGCGGTTTCGTTGGCACAGCCATCAATACCCCATTTGATGTATGTCTAGGCGCACGTCTCAACTGATCAAGAAACTGAGATCTTCGATCGTAGGTGGTCAAGTCACGCATCCAGGGAGCCAGTAAGGCTCCAGGGGTAGTACCCAAATACAACTGGACATACCCTGCGTACGCTTTTTCTTCACTCTAAAAGGACATATTTCAACTACAGTGGCAGACTTCTTACGATAATGCGAGAAGAAGGACCGGCGGCGCTCTACAAGGGCTTCGCACCGAAGGTTCTTCGACTTGCCCCAGGTGGTGGTGTCTTACTTCTAGTGGTCGAGTTCACTTTGGGTGTCTTCAGGAATGGTACGTTGATGTCTTGTCAATGTGTGCTCGCTAATATGTCTATGCAGCTTTGGGTCCACCGTACATATAAAATGTCCGCTCGTTATACCTGGATATGCAAATGAATCCATACTATTAGACCATTTTTATGCCAGTCCAATAAGCAAAGTCATCGGGACGAGGCAAGCTCGCGAAACTAGAAGGGTTTCCGTCGTCTGGGTGCACAGCCACATGTATGTGTGGCAGTGTATAAGAAAGGCTGACGCCACATAGGGGCTTTTCTTTGTCCACCGCAATGTCGACCATCAGCCGCCTTCCGTTCGTGCCCGCTGCACGCGACGACAAACGCTCTCCTTGTCCCGCCCTCAATGCACTGGCAAACCACAACTACCTGTAAGCACCGTAACTATCATGCATTTTAAGCATAACTCAGAGCCCACAGTCCTCACGACGGGAAAAACATCGGCTTCTGGCAACTCGTACAGGCCGTCCACTTAGTCTACAATTTGTCATTCCCCCTCGCAGTCCTTCTTGCGCTTGTCGGTATCCTTCTCTGTGGTCACGCTCTGCGCCTCGATCTCGACAAGCTTGCGCTGCACAACAGAATTGAGCACGACGCATCCCTCGTCCATGGGGATGCTCTCACTGGCCACGCCGAAGCTCCTATCCCAGTCGACCCGGAGCTTCTTCGTGCCTTCCTATCGCACGCGAACGAGAACCAAGGATTGAGCCTCGATGCGTTTGCACAGTTGCGGGTGGACAGAGAAGCGAGGCTGACATCACCATTAGACCACCTCCACTCCGAGATTGGCACGGGCGAGGCTGCGCTGTGCTGGTTGCTTCTCAAGCAGGAGAACGGCCAAGTACCACTGTCTATGCTCGAACAATGGTACGGCGAAGAGCGTATACCGGATGGATGGGCACCCCCTGCAAAAGGTATCGGGCTGTTTGACGCTCGTCAAATGGCCAACGAGGTAGCGAATAAGATGGAACGGATCAGGCGTCGGTAACGAAGAACAGGGAGGCATCACCGCTTCAGTAGTGCTTGTGAAGCAAAGCTCGACTGTTATGGACAGGCTGTAAATACCTCGTCACACCTATATTGATATTATTAGCTGCCCTCAACTCGACCGATTGCGCAGCGCCCCGCACAAAAGGGAGGCCGCATCACCGCTTCTGTAGTGCTTGTTTTGGAAGCAAAGCTCGACTGTTCAAATGGTCCTCGTCATACCTATATTATTAGCTGTCCTCAACTCGACCCATTGAGCAGGTCGCAGCACCTGTGCGACCTGCGTAGTAATGCGGCGGCGCAGCCCCGCACATCTTGACTATGCTGCCGCCCGCAGTCAGCGAATGCTGTACTGCTGCCATGGGTCGTTTCGTTTATAAGTGGCTGCCACCGTCAAGGGGGGTGTTGCCTCTAACAAATAGTACCATCATCTAGCCTATAGTTTATCATGGTGAGCCCGACGTCGTCCCCGACGATTATTATTCCACTTGCTAACGCCATGCAGGCATCCGGCGTCGAAGTTGCAGACGTGTGCATCACGACCTACCAGCAACTCAAGCTGGGCAGGAAGTTCAAGTACATCCTCTTCACCCTCAACGACGACCTGTCCGAGGCCGTCGTCGAGAAGACCTCGGATGCATCGACCCATGAAGCCTTTGTAGCGGACTTGCCAAAGGATCGATGCCGCTGGGCAGTCTACGACTTTGAGTTCGAAAAAGACGTGAAGAGGAGCAAACTTTGTTTCATCTCCTGGTGCGTGGCGCGTCCTTTTGCTCGAACGACCGGGGAGCACCCTACGAGGTCGACGTCAAAGTTTCATCATCGTTGACGCATGGACACTTCACCAGGTCTCCGGACGACGCCAAGATTAAAGATAAAATGCTGTTTGCTGCCTCCCGAGATGCCTTGAAGCGGAAGCTAGACGGCATAGCCTTTGAAGTCCAAGGAACAGACCCTTCCGAAATCAGCTACGAATCCAGTTCGTCACTACTGCTAGAGGTGCTGTTCGATGCTGATTCCTCTTTCCGATCTGCAGTGCTCATCAAAGCTTTGATGTCCACTCATTGATTTCCATGTTGCCCCTATGAGCTGATTTTGCCACTGCATCGTTTATCGGACCGTATCTTATCGATGTCATCCTAGTACATGTGGTAAACGATGATCCGCCCAGTAATTTGACTTGTAATTGCAAGTGGTGTCATACCGTTGTGACGGAAGACCGCCCCATTCATTTACATGTCGTCGGAGGCATCATCATGTGAGATCTTGACAGATTCACCTGTCCAGGGTCTCCAAAAAGTACTAGTGTCAATTATTCAATCATTGGCTCTGTTTTGTATGTCCCCGTGCACCTGACATCGCTCCATAATACCGACGATCGTGGGTCTATGTTACCTTCTTCTTTCTATCTATGGACTCGGCGGGGATCAAAGTATCCCTCATTAGATATTCGCCTGCGGCACAGATGCCAGCTGACCAAACTAACAAAAGAGACGTGATGCAGAAAAAGCTGATCGATTGCCCTATTTCCAACCAGGAACCTGTCGGGCGCATCAGTCAATGAACGTGGGCGGAGCTGGCATTTCTTACCGGTATCAGTCACGTTCAAAAAGAATGTCATTGTCATTCCTATCGCACAATAATCAGAAATAATCGCGGCGAAACCATTATACCCACCATCAGTAAGGGTCAATGCCACGAGAAAAAGTGAAAATGGAGGCAGGCCTAAACGGGCATTTAGGGTTGCAAAAGCTGCTGATAGGATCACATATGGCACGACGATCTTGAATATCTACACGAGGCGGTTAGCGGGTGCACGGGATCAAATCGGAGAACCAACCAATAAGGCTGCCATCAAGAAAGGGTTGAATACCGGCACAAGGCGATATACAGGCTCTAGATAGAAGGAACTGGACGCGCCGTGAGACCCCACCAGGTTGGAATTCCATTTACTTTCAATGGAACTCACGATATGGATGCAACGCTGATGATGAGACAAGTCAACACGAGAGACAGACAAATCTTGCACAAATGTAACATACTTTCCAGTTCCAAAGAAGGCGACCTGCACGAAAAATAAGAAAAACAGAGCTATCCGCACATCGTCCACCTGGAAGTGATAAGCGTCCGACCGGTCCTCTTTCGGCGTGGTTCCGTTGACACCCAAAGGTTTCCGAACAGCTGCTTCGATGTCTATCCACAGAAGTAAATTGCATGTGAAAGCCGAGTAGAAGAGACCTTCAATGGATATCGATAATATAACGAAACAGACAGAATATGCCAGGAAGAAAGTCATAACTTTAGACGTCGGGGAGGGGTGTTGCACTTGGGATATGAACGGGTATAATGATGATATCACTGGCCGAATCAGAGTAAAGTTACGGGACACTACAATCACAACGTAGATAAATCACATACCGAGAATTGACCATGCAATGACCTGATTGTGGGGTGGCAAGCCATTTTTGGCTTGCAAGCTGATGACGGAACTAGCAGTGACCACCATGGTAGCGATGAGGAGGCCCATCTTCCGGGAATTAAATGAGAGTAACAAGCGTAAAGATTCTTCACTTACTTGAAAAAGCGCAGAGATTCTTCTGTTCTTGAAGCCCGAAGCTGAGTTCAATGACCAGGTTTGTGCGGCACCTACAAAGAGCATCATAGCACCACCAGACAGGCTAGAAACTCATCAGCACCACGCAAACCGGGTCACTTGGGACCTACATGGCTGAAAGGCTTTCCTTCTTGTCAACCGGGAGGAGGGGGAAGACAGCGGTGACTAGACAACTCAAAGTCCACTGTAGTGAAAGCTTCCAATTCCGCGAGAGCGTCGAGGATGGCCAAGCACAATATGGCCATAAGACTCCAATAATGACAAAACCGACACTCCATATAGAGCGGTAGGTATACGCAGCCTGGAAATACAAGCTGTGAACCATACACTGCAGGACAAAGAAACACACATACTACCATGCTCTGAAGGGAAGCAACAGCAAGTAATCCATAAATGGAAAGCTGGCGGGCGGAGAAAGAGGATTGGGATATAGCTTTGGTAAGAGCGGGTGCCCCCCGCAGGTAGAACTCCCTCCAGAAATAGCACGGGAAGGCAACATAAATGTAGAATGTCCAAGGTGAATTCTGTATCCAGAAGGCCATGGAAGAACCAAAGAATACCAAAAGAGTGAATGCATCGACAAGCCCATTCCTGGCAGCCAAGGCCGGTGGGGTATCAAGGGGAGGGGAGAGGGAGATAGACGTATATGCAGCCCATCCAACATACGCTACGATGACAATAGAACGAATTAAGAAACGGTCATAGCTAAAGATCCTGTTAGATCAGGACACAATAGGAAATAAAGCGAGCTGACGTTTCCAGATAGCGCAAGCCTTCTAAACAAGTGTTGATCAACTCCGAGGACTGTCGACGCGCTTCGTTCCATTGTCCTTCTCTGAGTGATTGTTCGATGGATGCAAGTTTCCGGATCCGGGATGGCATTCCGAAATCGTCCACACCTTCAAGAGGACCAAACGGTTTATAGAACAAGACGTTTGCCTGCTTAAGCTCTTCGAAAGATGAGGATCTATATTCGATCGCAGATGATGACTTACCGTGTTTTATACGATAGTGCTCCGATAAGACCTGGGTATTCACTAGTGCCATGTGAGCAAGGGCTTCTTCTCCTTCTCGAGGATTCAGGAAACCAGCTTGTGTGTGATCTACATCAGGTAGCACACCAACCGAGTTCGCTGGCCAATCTATGCCGACGAGTGACGCCATTAGAGGCGTTATGTCTGCTTGAGAGACGTCTCGGCGGAGCACGTGTTCCAGCCTCCATGGCCGCGAGAAGTCATCGTGCGAAGAAGGTGAGGAATCGGGTAGAGGACCCCGAATGCCTTTGCCCCACGCAATAAGTGGTGTTCGAGTGTTATCCGGGTCTGAGAAAAACGGTCAAGGCCCGACTTGCAAGAGCGGACAGAGCCTCACCACCGTCACCATGATTACCTATTTTAGACATCCCATGATCGGCAGTAAAGATGAAACTTGTTTCTTCGTCCCCATAGAAATCCAAGAAGAGTTTCTCTGTCTCGCGGACAATGTTGTCCACAACTTGGATGTTGATCATATACTCCTGTTGGTCCACTTGAGTGTGATAATCCACAGTTAAATCACTGGATTCACCTCGGAATGAGGACGGTATGAGTGACCGGTAGTGTCCAACCCTAGAAGATGCAAAAAAAATATCACTTTGTCTTCGCGCAGGTTCGAATTTAGCGTAGCATCCTCTGACGCGTTTCGAAATAGAACGTGGAGTTGATCCAGCACCCAGGTGTCGAGTGTAGTCGCATCTGCACACATCTTTAGGCCCGTGACCAAAAGCTCGGCGTTAAATCAACCTTTTGTAAAGTCTTCTGCTTCCTCATCATAGCACCATGAACGGACTTTGCCAGGAGTGGCCCCCTTGGCAAACATTGGCAGGATATCGGGCGACCCAAACGAGAAGGTGTGACTTGATTGATTAAATACTGAATCAAAGTCCACCTTGATCGGGGTATAATTAGTGGAGAATTATTCGACTATGTTATTTTCTTACTGGATTGGATTTCCAGCCCTGTGATCGGTACGCTAAGGTTATCGACGGTATCTGGAACCACGCTCATGTCTGACCTTTGTGACTGCTGAGACGTCTTCATACATTCCGCCTATCCATCCGAATGTAAAGAAAGAAGGTGTAACATTTGTGATGACCAACCTATGATGGCAACATGTCCTGGGCGACTTTCAGTAGGTACCCTAGTATGAGACACGCCGAAGGCTCCGCGTTTCTCCGTGATGGATCTCAAGTACGGGGCAACCACCTCCGGGGAAGAATGAATTGACGAAAACCCATTTGGAGTGAACAAGAGGTCGGCTCGAAGGCCATCACCTATTCAAAGCGTGTTAGGGCGACGAGTGTATATTATACAAGCCGACATACCCACAATGAGCACTAGGCGCTTAGACTCTCCGGGACTTGAACCATAGCGTGACATGCCATGAACGACAGGGCTCCTGAAGTAGCAATCGAACACAGACGCGATGAACACGATGTGGAATATGATTCCGAGGATGAGCAGCTTGAGGACATGACTCCAACTTGAGTAAGGCATTTGGGATACAACACCGCGGTTTTCTCGGGCGATAGTCGTCTCGTTGGCCAGATGTTGCACAAGCTCGGTGACTACTGGCACTGAGCTTTAAACCCTGGAGCGAGATTGTGCTTTGAATATTTGCGCCGTGCGTTCCGTCAAGGAACTCCGAGTCCAAGTACTAACCGCAAACGTTCAACAATTAGTTGATCCAAAGTAGACGCCAGTTCCGAAGAAATTTCTATACTTGTATACCCCTAAACTTAGCTCATTACTAAGCAAGTAGCTAGATTCAGAGTCCGAGTCTTTGAATTCCAACTTGAAACGTCACCAACTTCCTGTGCCATATGATGCATCATGCAAAGCAAGGTCAATGTCTGAGTATGGTTAACAGTTTCCGTCTATACACTCTGAATGAGAGCTGATGACCACCCTAATGTGATGACTCGCTAGGCTATTAACCACTGATGTGGAAACGCGAATAAGGCAGTGGTAAACAACCCCGCAGTTTTCACCGCGGGACGCGCATATTAATACTATTCAGCTTATTAGCTCAAGTATTACTGATAGACTGGTCGAGATCGAATGAAAGCAGAGATGTCCGCGGAGCGCGGAGGACAAGCTGATGTGGATATGATATTGGAGCGTGTAACTGTTGCCCACGACCCGCATTCCAGGTTCCCACTTGGTCGCACATTGTCAAGTCTCTGACAGCAGCTACGGTTATTTTTGCCCACATTCGTCCGATACAGCTGAATATGGAGATACCCTCACAGACCCCATACTCGCGTACTTTTCTCCTGGGCCCAATCAGAGCACCCAGGAATTTGGAACAGCCTAGAGATGTGTTTCTCTTGTTCACTGGTTCATATTGATCTAGCCGGCAGCTCTTCGTGCTGATGTGCCCTGAATATGCATAGATAACGGTCTCGCGC
This sequence comes from Boletus sp. MG55, assembly GCA_003313885.1. Classification (NCBI taxonomy): domain Eukaryota; kingdom Fungi; phylum Basidiomycota; class Agaricomycetes; order Boletales; family Boletaceae; genus Boletus; species Boletus sp. MG55. The sequence continues at coordinate 5,791 of QGOI01011443.1, read as the reverse complement.
TGTCCTCAAGTTATTGTCAAAACACCCACTTTGACTCCGTGGCACTCCCAGGCTCATCGCTCATATATAAGCCTCTCATTCAAAGTTAGACTTTATCCTTTCTCAATTATTGTCGAACCTGACACTGTTCAGCCTACTGATAAAGGTTAATAAACCGCCGTCCTCGAGCAGCGCCTCGTTCCCTCGTAGCCCCAGCCTTTTCCTCCCTCAATGACTTCGGTTTTTGCCTCTCCCCCACAGGTCCTCCCACGGATACCACCTGAAATATGGCTTGAGATCTTTAGCCTTGCTACCGATCTCGATGCTCTCTTGAACTGCGACAGTCCGATTTCTTCGGACTTGCCCTGCATGCTCGTTAAACAGCATGAGTTACGGAGCCTGAAAGGTTCCGTTCGCACAAAACGCAACATTGCTCTCGTTTGCAGAACTTGGAACGAACTCGCACTGGAATTCCTCTATCAAAGCATCCTCATCACCAAAGTGAATACTCTAGCTTTCCTCTATGAATCACTCCAGAGATATGTCTTGACAGTACAAGGCAAGCATCGACCTGGTTGGTGGACAAAGCGTTTGGATGTCCTCATCGAAGATGAACGCTGCGAAGCTTCCGACTACAGCATGCTGGCCGCAGTCATGCGCCAACTTCCAAATCTTTCTACTGTTACGCTTTCCATGCCCATGTTGCCATTCAACGACTGTTGGCTCCGCCAATTACCAACACCTGTCATTGTATCTCTATCTGAGACATGCGGGACGTCACTCCAGGTATTCGACTGTTCTGAATCGATCCTTCGACCATGTAGGCAAGCACGCGTACGGTTTGTTTATTACAGTGCTTAAAACTAACGACTTCATATTAGAGAAGACTTGATGATACTCCTTGCTGCATCTCCAAATTTGAGGGTCCTTCGGTGCCCAATCTGTTCCCCTACGCCTGCAGACAGGGCTTCTAGAAATCGCCTTGACGTTCCTATCATGCCAAAACTAGAGTCCATCACTCTAATGTCTGTATTTCTGCGGGATTACCTTCCGCGGGACAAGGATGCAAACCACCTCCCCGCACTCCGTCAGCTCACCTACGATTGCATTCCGCCGCCGTTCTTTGACCATGCGTGGAAGAATTTCGTGAAGCAGACATGCGCAAATCTTACTTCTGTCACTCTTGACTTTTGCCTTCCGGGTGACTCTCTGCAGAATGAGCTCGAATTGCTCTCCGAATGTTGTACGGCGCTCGATAAACTCATTATTTACCTTCGCTCCTGGCTCGAGCTAAAGCCACGCCTCGTCCTTCCGCCAATTTCCAACCTCGCTTTACACACCAAAGACCCAAATGCAGCACTTTTCCACTGTCAGGCTTTGGTGTCTGCTCTCATAACCCTAACGGCGCCAAAACTCAGGACGGTTCGGTTACTGCATGCTCGTGCAGCGGAGGAGTTGCGCGAAAATGCATCTTCATTTGCTGCAGAGGACCGGGCACGTTTAGCTTCATGTAATTTCTCGTTGGAGGATTCCGAAGGTCATGTGCTGTTTTCTTGAAGGGACCATCTTTTGTCTGGGATAGATTCGTTCTGCAGCTTCTGCTGCGCGGGTTGCTGAGATTGAGGTACTATTTGAGTTTCTCACATGTATTGTATCGATGCAATCGGCCAAGTCTAAATTGATCAGGACAAGGTTAAAACACATGAATGGCATGATGCAGCCCTTGTCGTCAGGTAATCTTGTTGAATGTGGAACTTCATGTGCGTGAGCAACTTGGTCAGGCTCAGGCTGGGGAAAATTCCAAGTCCACAACGCAAAGTGCTTGTTTGGCTTTATTTGTGAGTCTAAGTCCTTCCTGTATGACTCTATGCTTTGAACGCACTGGTACAGTTAACGGTAACGATAGTTTATGATTGGCATATGCATCAAGGACTCATGCACCGGCAACGCGTCTAAGTACGCTGATGTACGTGTGAGTTGTTCCAAATCTCGGTGAGCTCGCTAAAATGATGTTCAGGTGCCACCCTGAACCCGCCCATCATGTGTTACCATCCCCATCTCCACCGCATTTGGGGTGATCGGACTCACTGGCAGATTTCACACACAACTCCACCATCAACTTCATTGTTCCCTTGGCATTTCCTGTATACTTGGTTGCATCGGAGGACCGACAGGCCCAGGTACTCAAAAATTTTACCTCACCACTCCTGGCATCACCAATACCTAAGGTTCCTTAGTTGCGTCATCAGGTGGCTTGATATTCTTTATGAGACCCACAGGCCCAGGTACCCAAAAATTTCCAAAGACTTCAGGGATTGGTATGTTTCCAACCTGGGCAGTTACTCGTGAAACAGGGCGGGTATGGGTGCGGGAGTCCTGACCGTGACAACAAAGACCATCCTTGGAAAAGTGATCCTAACTGGTTTTGTACTTTCTCCTCAGGCCCTGGCGCCGTTTGACAGGTGCAATCGAATGTTCGATGATCTGGCCAGACTGAAATTAATCAATATGCACATTCTCGTACCCTCACCCTGTTTCAAGGAACCTCTTCCTGTGCGTCGCCACCATAAGTATGAGGAGAAATCTCTGCGGTTAAACAGGTTCCCCACTTTGACGTGTGCAGGTTAGTCCGCGTCGAGTTAGTGGGGGCGAGTCTTGCTGAATATCTTGTAGATCCAGGTCACTGCCAATGCAAAGCCTTCGCGAGTTTCTCTTCGGCGCACAGTCGTTTGGAACTGGGCCATATTGCTGCTACGATAACCAATATCGGCCTACACATCATGGGCCGGAGCAGCGATACGTCAGCCCTAGCACCGGCAGGTGCAAACCACTCGTAGTCCAAGCAGTCCGTCCCAGGTATGGGAACATCGATAGGGTCGAAATTCAAGTCGGAGAAAACTCTCCTAAAGCAAGGAAACTTGCTATTTGGCTGGTCCTAAACCCACCATCTACACCAGCCGAGATCCTCCTTTGGCTCATGCGTTGGGCTTGGTTCACCCTCGCGCTCATCTGGCCATTTAATGTGCCGAAGTACACCGGATCCTATCCCACCTACTTGTCGAGATACTATGGACAACTCTGGGCTGCTCGTTCCCCTCGCGAGTATTCTCTGCGAAAAGCTCAACTTGGAGAGGAGCCCGTCCACGAAGTCACACATGCTGCATACCCCCGTCGACTCGTCATCTACGATCCTGAGTCGATGTCCTGGAAAAGCTGCTCTGACGAAGACATCATTAAGCATCAGAAATATGTCGCCGTCTCCTACTCATACGCAGAAAACATACTTAGAGGTGTAGATGAGAAGGGTCAACCCAGTAAAAAGGAGGCATTCATCAAGAAGGTCGAAGCCGTCGTGGCATCTCTCGATGAATCTGCCTATTGGATCGACCTGACGATGGTAGACAAGATGACTTCAGCGGCAGAGGTCGACCAGGACCTGTATCGTATGGCGGATGTCTACCGTGGTGCCCAGTTCACGCTCATCATGCTCTGCCCCGCTGATGGGGTCACCGAAGAGGATGCATGGCTGAGATACGGAGAACGTCTATGGACTTTTCCTGAGGCCCTCTTGAGCCGCGAACTGCGCTTCCAGTTCAGAGACGGCAAGGTCACGCCTATCACCCTCCATCAGCTTGCGAATCGCGCCTACGCCCGCTTCGCCCAGGAGTCTGCCGTCATCAATGCGTATGCACTGAGAGATCCATTGGAGAGGTTGGAAAGACTCTCATTGCTCAAGTCTGCTCTTTGGCGACGTACGAGCAGTAATCTACAGAAACTCGAAGCAAATCCAGACGCTGAACCCCTCTTCAGGGCAGACAGGGTGTACGCACTCATGGGCTTCTTCGAGCATCGCATCCACCCCCACCACCTGGAAACAGAGCTACAAGCACTGGTTAGGCTTTCGATGGCGAACGACAATGACCGCATTGTAGAGCGCATGGTTTCCCTTCTGCCCTCTCAGATCCCCGACACTGCCTGCTGGTATGCGGAGGAAGACGCGTGGGGAGCAAATTTATGGGACATTGAATCAGAAATTCAGGTAGTTGGAATGACAGAAAGCCATTCCCTTGTCCTTGGAGGTTGTCGAGCAGCCGCCATCCGTTGGAAAGATTTCCCCTCGGTTGCTTTCGGCATGCAGCGCTCATATAAGCGCCTTATCGCCAACTACCTGCCAAACATTTTCTGGGAACTCCTCCTCATCGGGATCATTATAGAGGCGAATTTTGGTTCCACTTCTCTAATAAAGTTGCCTGGGGCACCGGTTCCCCTTATCATCGCGCTCATTTTGATGCTGTTCGCACCTCTGCTGGTAGCATATGGGACCTCTGGACGGATCGTGCGCGCGCAACCATGGCTAGTTGGTGTAAAGGGATTGATATCTGCCGAACAAGCTTCTACGCTCATATATGGAGGTGCGATCTTTGCCTTGCCAAGAACGTCTTACAGTCCCTCCGGTACTCTTCTGTCCAAAACCGACGAAGGTCGGTTCAGACGTGGAGACCCGACACAACTGACAGATCTCAAAACCGACGGAGGAGAGGCTGACGATCTGTACACGCTCGTTGACACCCTATCGGCTACGCTCTATTACTTCCGCGCGGCACACCCGCCGACAGTATGCCTCTACACAGGTCGGGAGTCAGGGATGGGGAGATTCTTGTTGTGCAGTGAAAGATGCACGGTCAACGAGTTGCACAAGGAGACGGTCATCAGGATGCCGTGGTACATTAGTCAATCGATGCGTGCGTGCGACTGGGTTGCACTTGGCTGAGTGAATCCTTTCTTGGCGAATACCGTGACGGAGAAATGAGTGCTTTTTGGTTTTGGCGAACATGTAGTTTGACGACTTGATGTAATTAGGATTCAGATCTTTGGTTTGTACAAATGTATGTACGTACATTATGTAGTGTCGAGAAAGGTTGTATGGCGATCACTTTTTTTGTTTTTTTGGATCCATTTTCGTCCGGTTGGGGTGACAATACCCTATGTAGGACGTAACTGTACTAGGTGGTAAAAGGGCTCCCGAGCCCTGCCGCTTCCCGGTCTCACGAATGCCCCAATGGCAGGCATAGGGCCTCCATTGGTCCCGTCGTTCCCGCCGACGGTTTTAGGCGTGCAGACCTCGAATCGGCGGCCCCCTTTAAGAGTAACTGGTGTGGCCTGATGTGTGCGATGGTTATCATGAACCCGAATCGCCCGAGGGCGATCGAGTTTGGACGGAATAGGAGTGCAGCGATGGCGATCACTTAACGAGTTCAGCAATATTATGCTCGACATAGCGAGTACGTTGCCAGAAGTTCCAGCCTAAGGTATGGTTTGTTATAAAATGTATAGACCAGTAGCACTGCCTGCTGTCCATTACACCGGAATCAATACCATTTACACTTCTATACTGTCCTCGTGCAAAAGCATCACTACTTGATTGCGTGGCACTTTGAGCTTTAAGCGTCGCTCAGCCAAACTTTAAGCTGTTTGACAAGTTTCTTGGCAGCAACTTCCAACTTCTCGTCCCTTGTCCTCGCGACCTCCACAATCGTCCGCTTTCTGCCTGTGGTGATTGATACAAGGCCCACCTTCCTAGAAGAAAACGATATGGAAATCATAGAAAACGGGAGGGGTGCTGGTGCGGTAGTTCTCATGCGGCGGCTTGCTGAACTGCTTGGACTAGGATCGCTGCGAAGCCGAGACCCGGAAACCGCCGACGAAGAGGAGACGCCAGGCGGGTTTGTGTGCACCACCCCATCACGGAGACCATAATAGCGCACGAGGTCTTCCAGACGGCTGCGTGGCTGCATGAGATCAAAGAGGTCCT
>QGOI01011426.1:0-12607 GCA_003313885.1 Boletus sp. MG55 | reverse complement strand
CGCAGTTTTTCCTCAGGCTACGGCACGACGACGACGACTCGGAGTACTTGAACGTGCTCGTATCACGTTGTAATTCCAGCTTCCAACGGGTATCGGTCCTTCCGCTGTTTCTTTCCTCGTCACGCTCATAATTATTTGACAAACGCCGCCTGGACAAGGGCACGTTGCGATCAAAACCCTGCACAGTTCTACTAGCCTCCCCTTTACCTCATTCCATTACCACCACACTCCAGAACGCTCAAACCCTCAACCACCATCAGCTTCTCCATATCCCCGGCGGCTTTGCTTGAGTCCTGATCCACAACACGCGACCAGAGTGCTCACGACCCCTTGACGCCTCGTTCCCGGTCATCTTTTTATACCTATCTTGTGCTTTCTTCCTAGATCTTTGCTGCTCGTCCTCCTACCTCTCAGCTGGTCAAAAGGTCGACGAAGGCCATATCTATCTTGTCAATTACACAGCTCAGCATCGTATCCTATATCCATAGCATCACTTGATTATTGTCTCATACCAGCTCAAGCACCTTTTTATCCTGCATTCATCATTGGACACGCATCCACGCTAATTTACTGGTGAGTCCATCCCTGTCTTTGCCCTCCACCAACGTCCAACCCCGCCGATCACCCAGATTTAAATGCAAAAGGTGGTCCCCAGTGCTACAGCATCAACCGACAGTTTGTACATTGCACGTGAATCAGCTTCATCGATAACTTTCCCCGCCCGTGCGCAATCATCCAGTACACTTGCCTGGACGCATACACGCGAGATACAACTGCTCAACAGCGAAATCGCACAAGAGGCAAGTACTCGTGCATACCTCGTGTTAGGTTTTCTCAGCCTGTGCTTTTCCAGAAAAATTGGAATTTATCCACAACGCAAGACTCTCCCACAGAATTGTCTTCGAGCTTCCGGTCTACATCTTTCTTCGCAGTTCAGAAGCCACCTTCCATGCCTCCTCGTTCCAGCATCCCTGAGAACACTAGCTACCCAGTAGAATCGAATCGTTCTGAGCGTCATGTCACTGCCTCCAACAACAGCAACCATCGCTGGCGATTCAATGGGACTGGCCAGTTAGTCGATGCTGGCGCAGCCTCGGAGTGGGATCTTGCGCAGAACATTGCCAGACTGAAGCTTGGTTCAGTTACAGACCCCGCAGAAGATGTTCATGGCCCCATGAGGACTCCGCCTCAATCCAAACTCGCCGCTGCGGCAGTCGTCCAGTATAATGAAGCTAGTCCCCTGGAAACAGCTTCTGTAGCCAGCATCGATTCCTCCCCCCAGGGTTCGGATCATCAGCTTTCACCTTCTCATTCTCGAGTATCCTCCACGGATACCCTAGACTCTCACGAGTCTGCGTTGTCTTCAGCCAGCCAGACCTTGCGGGGACCTCCCCAGCTGAAGGTTGCGGGTGGTGGTGAGGCGAAGGAGCGCCCACATTCGTTTAGTGGTGGATTGTCGTCTGCTGAACTCCGTCGCCTCAAGCAAGCAGGCGAGGAACCTTCAGGAACGATTCAACCGGGAGACAACATTCTTCCCCCTCATCAGTGGTCTTCTTCCCACTATCGTGACCTCCTAGGTGCAAGCGATAAACCCTTTTCACCCGATCAGCCGACGTATCCTTCGCTGGCTAGTGCGGGCGCTTTCGGTCGTGGCCAGCAACAATACGGTTACCGCGCCGTACCAGGGCCTTTAGCGGCTGAAGTAGAAACTGATTATGCGGCAGGACCGCGAGCCTTTTTCCCCCCCACACAGGGCATTCCAGGTACTCCTCAACATTTTGTTCAAGGTCGACCAATCGATGGGGTTCCACCCGCGTCCTATCGCCAGCCCCAGCGCGGATTTCCTCCGCAGTCTTTACTTCCCAACCCAACCGGTCTTGGTTATGCGGCTGGCCATGTCCCCCACCTCTCACTGGGTACTGCACAACAGCTTTACGATATGGTCCTACCCCATGCGGATGGCCACCATCCAGCCGTTACTCGGGTGCAACAACAGCACAATGTATTCCGTGCCACCCACCAACACTCTGCGTCCGACCCGTCCGCGCTCAGGGATGCTGCTGCTCTGGCTCTCCTGGGCAGTCAAGCTTTTGCGCCAGCTGCTCATAGTTTGTACCCTCCGCCGACAGCCATCGGGTTGTATGCCAATCAGTTTTATGCACCGCCCGATGGATACGGTCCAGATGTCGCTGCAGCCGTGAGCCGATTGCAAGCTCAATTTACTGGGCCATATGGAGCTTCACCGAATCAGACGATCGGAATCACAAACACCGGTGGCTCTAATACAGGCTCGCAGACCAATAGTGGGCCCAGCGCGAACAACCGCAAGCTAGGATTATACAAGACGGAGCTATGCAGGTCTTGGGAGGAGAAAGGGACGTGCCGGTACGGTACGAAATGCCAGTTTGCTCATGGAGAGGAAGAGCTCCGCACAGTGGCTCGACACCCGAAGGTAAATTTTCCAGGTCACGGACGTTTCCATCGTTGACCAATCGTTTCTGCAGTACAAGACTGAAATTTGTAGGGTACGTGGAACCATCTCGATGATTTTGATACCGCTGTGCTCAAGTGCTCCGTAGACATTTTGGGTCTCTGGGGCCTGTCCATACGGAAAGCGGTGCTGCTTCATACACACTGAACTCCCTGCCTCGGGTGTCGCGCCTGGCGCCGATGGGGCCCCTCCGCCATCTGTAAACACTGTCGGCCGCGAGCGATCGAACAGTGATCCTAATGAATCCTCAATTTCATTGCTGCAACGCATACAGAGGAAGAACGATGCCACGCCAGTTGATGTCTCGCCTCCCAATGGTGGATTTTTCAATGGCCGACCACCTACAGGATCTCTTCGCGTGGATACGTCCGCTCTGAACAACGTCACCAAACAAAACAAGTCTGCTTACCCGACATTCACGAGCAATGCTTTGATGCTTTCGCACCCAGAGCAGACCTCGATGAAATCTCCCGTTCCGATGACGGCTGGTCCTGACCTTGGGAGGCATAATGCAAGCCGACTGGACATCGTCGGTTATAATCAGGTGCGATCGTCGAGAACATTGGAGATGTATACGACTCAAATTTTCTCATCACAGCGTTTAAATAAGGCCTCGTCGAACAATCCCAGTGCTCGTCACTCCTTTAATGGAACTGATGTCGATCTCGATTTCGCCTCCCCTTCGACACCATCAGCCCCGAATCAAACGGCATCGTTTACTATGGCGAATGAACGTGCGTCCGCCAATAATGCGATTCCACGTAGTAGCCATGTCCGTTCAGGGAGTGCTGGCAACTGGGGTAACATTACCCGCACCAGCCACCTGACTGGCGCACCTACATATCCCCACTCCTCGGAAACAAACGGCGATGGGTCTTGGTCGACCTCCGAGCTGACCGTTGGAAATGGGAGACTCACGGAGGGTTGGATGTGATTTCTCGAAAATGTACGACGGACAGTGCACGCGCGAATCGAAGGTCGCACAATCTTCTTTCACCCTTTTTTCCTTACACTTTTGCAAATCGCTGCGTACAGGCTGGCATACTTTGTCGGCCATGACTTCCCTTTTCAACTTTTGATACGCTCATCTCATGACATTTCTTGACTTAGCCGCTGTTATGATATCCACGTTCTTCATGTCCGTTCATGCATTGCATCGTTGTTCTGACGTCCTGCCTTTACCCCAATTGACGTTCTGTCTCTCTTTTCGTCGCTCAATCGGTCATTGGGAGAGGTTTCTGAGACATGTATAAACAATCCCGTTACACATCAGGAGTCGCGACGAGTCATGAATGAACTTCTCCATGCGACACTTTGCATATTCAATATGATCAAACGCTACTTCAGTCCTCGCACGACCACTCACCGGGCCATCCTTGGCCTGAACGATACTCCAGATTGCCCACATTCCATGCGACGCAGGGCTCCAAAGGCTGACTTACCGGTCTAACTCTATTAGACGCGCTTCGCCAACAACTTCCGTCTCAGATGATTCCAACAGTGACGGTGAGCATGGGTCGGATAGGCTTGGTAGAAATCACGCCGTTGCTGAGCTGTTGGATAACGTGAAGGATCGAGCAGATGAGGCGTAGAAGAGTACTCATGAAAATGGTTGGCGATATCAAATGTGAGAGGGTTGGGGGAGGCATATTCAAAGTCATCAATGACAAGCTTCAGTAACCCGTCAATAAAGTTGTAGATGTTGTGGAACAAACACTCACTTGGCGGTGCTCCAGCGTACCTTCCGCCAGCTTCCCAGTGAGTCTCATGTTCCCGCATTGAATGTCGTTATGAGCAAAGACGCGTCGGCTAGCACCCTCTACCTTTTCTACTTGAGACAGCCAGCGCAGATAGCGCGCCTAGCCCTCAGCAAAGGCGTCAAGATTGATAATAGTACGATCACGTTCATCCAAATCTGAATGGGCAAGCACTCCGCGAGCTATTGGGAGTCACATCTCAACGTTAGTTTTGATTCCCATCTCCCAGCTCTTGCCTTCTGGACTCCTGACCGCCAGTGGTCCTTCGATTGCGGCAATATCAACTGAATGGAGCTCAGCCATCCTAACACCAATCCAGCGACTAATCTCCTCGTCCCGAAGATCAGAGGGCCTCAGTGTAACGGTGTTCGAAATACTCCTCAATACGACCATTAGAAAATGTGCCATAGATACGTGGTCCGATGTGATAATGCGACGAGATTCCGGTACCCCAAACAGGAACACAAGTGCGAACACTAGCAACACAAGTTGTGTGGCAAACGACGATGATTGATAGGACCTGCGAGGGTAGTAAATCTAGTGATAGTATGAGTGACATGATTGCAAGACCAAAGTAAGGGCACCAGACCATAGTAAGGGCACCAGACCATCAGATATGCCAGTTCTGTACCATTGATATCCTCCATGAAACAACACCTCAGATGCCGGAAAGAGAAAAAAACTCGCCTTGCGTCCAGGTTAACATCGACATAGTCCATTGACAATCTCAGCCTTCAATGTTGAGTTGTTCAGAGGGGAAACGTTACATAGACTTCGGGGCTCCTCATGGACAAGGTTGTACAATACAGCAGCCCCCCCGCCTGTCGCACCTTAGAATCAGGATGAATTGATGTAGGAAAGCGTTCCGCGAGCATATCCACGAAAAAAAGGACAGGAAGAAATAAGGAATGACGTTGAGCACACGACCATTGTTTGTGATTAGTTGATTGCTGGAAGACCCGTGCCGCTGCAGTGACAGTGCAAGACTCATCAAAACATACCCAGAAAAGGCAGGTAATGAAATTGTGGCTCAACCAGTCCTGGCATTTTGAGCTCCTTTGGGAGCTACATCATTGAGGTAACATTCAGAGTCTCATATCAGACCAGGGTGCTGGGAGCTATTATAGCCATTGTTCCTAGCCATTCCCATTCCATAATATGTGAGTAATTTTCCTATAAAGCAGTCCAGTGGGTGCCTTGAGCTTCATATAATTATATTGTAGCATGAATACATTTGAGAATCTTCATCTCTTAGAACACTAGGCACAGTAACTTGAATGGCTTTTAATAACCACAGGTATATGCCCCTCCATTCATAGAACACTCGGAGCACTGTATTGTTGTGTTGCTAGTGTGTTTTTGCAAGCCTCCTAGTTTCAGCTCAGTTTCCCACACATCTTCTATATCATTTTGTTTCTCCTGCACTCTCTGCATTGGGCCATTCACAAACTTGATTCCAATGGTGTTCTATATACATATATCCCAGATAGACAGTTTCCCAGACACATTGTCTATTATCTGACCACTTCAAAACTGTGGGCTGCTTTGTTGCAATTCAGGGATAGGGGGGTTGGAGGGTGGGGAGAAATTATCCACATAGATAATAACAGCGAGTGCGAATCGTTGTCATTTGCACTCGTTGTTGTCTATGTGTTGTGTTGAGTCCAAGGAGTACTCGAGCTAGAGGGATGTCAATGATAACCCCGGGCCGGACGGTCCGATCGGTTAGATTTCGAACTCCGCTAACTTGCTTCCGTTTGTGCGCCAGCGAGTTACACTGCAACGAAGTAAGTCCGAATCTAGCATGCTCCCTACTACTACACGCCACTGGCGCTTGCCAATCTTGGTCGCTGTCGATTGATGTGACAGCGTGACCGGCTTGAGTGAGCATTATTCATACTGGACTGACGTCTGTCAAGCTAATGGGTATCTTGAAACACAAGCACCTCCAGGTCCCCGTAAGGACCACAGACTTACGTCCACGTCCGCGGTGGCCTGACGAGAAGCTTAATTCGTCTGATGACATGTGCCCTTGTGATATGAAGTGAACGTGAATGCCGCAGATCGGCTCCGCAACCTTTCGTACATGCTGCGGTCGCGAGACAACTCTATGCACTCGGTAATCCGGAGGCTCAAGGATACGTTAGTGCATATCTTGATACAAATCTCGCGATCAGTCGGCGAAGACGTGGCCTCCAACTTCACAAATGAAATCATCCGATTTATAGTATGTCCACTTCAAATTGCAATTTGGGCGTAACGTGCGGTCAGTTTCTTGAATCGGCAAGAGCTATGAACACTTTCCTCACTTGGAGACTATCTGTAACAATGAAATGCTCACATAGTTCTGCTTCAGGTAGAGCTGCCTCGCTGGAGGGTGTCATTACCGCAATGTCGTCATTTTACGTTGCCTCTGGGACATGGTAGGGCCGCCGTCCCGAGTGTCCTACTTGCGTACATTCGACGTGTTGCGTGTTGCGGTACTTTAAACCTTGTTCAATGGTGCGTTCGGTGTGTTTACGACCTGGACCCAATATTCCGCGGAATGTATCAACCGACAGTATCAATTCAACCTTTGACCACCCCACGTTTTCGTTCTTCGCGTAGCAGGCGTCCCGTTACCCATGGTATGGTTCTAACAAGTGCTCAAACGCGATTTGGAAGCAATTTGACATTCTTACCGACACGTGTTCTTGCAACAAGTCATTTCCGAGTCCTGTATTGGACTGACGGGCTTTCGACTCTGGGTCCGGGATGTGGTCTGTCTTACCAGAAAGGTATTTGATAAACGCTTCATAGGTGCTTGCCATTCGTAAGCAATCCTACCCCTAGACAGTCATCAGTTCTGTGAAAGCTCCTGGAAAGTTTGGTGGCTATCGCGTGTTGATTAGCCCATCAATTGGCCGCGGAATTGCACACGGAAACCGTGTTATAATCTTCAAAACACGAGGACACTGTACGCTCTACCGTGAACTTTCTGAATGAGATCCGACGTTCGATATATCACGGATGCAGCGGTTTCATGGGTAGAATCTGTTGTGGTTCTTTTGAGAACGTCTATACTGCTTACTCTTCAGAGAGATACGATAATCGGATGGGGAAACGTGCTATCACCGACCATAACATGATACAAACTACCCGGATCCATACTATGAATGACATCCCTATCTCTAGTTCCATGTACAATAATGTTAGATCCTACAAACGTGCACTCTATGCTTGTGTCGCGAGTCCCTTTGAATTGGAGACACCTGTGTGCTCTTTCTTTTCCTCACCACCATCATTTCCCTCTATCGGGAATCGTTTTACGAAATACGAAATCTTTATAGTCAATTCACAATCAGTGACCCGATGGAGCCTCTTGACAGCTACACTCACCAACATAGCCACACACAGAAGTGGGGTGCATGCGATCCAGATTATCTGATGGAAGTGATGTCACCGCTGTGACTGGTTGGTAAAACACGGACACATACTTGGATAGCTTTTGAGACTGCGCTTAGAACTCCCCATCTCAGGGACAGGGGCTCAATCAAACTCAACGATTTCCAGTTAATCGAAGATGATCCTTGAATTTGGTAATCCGACGGCATATAATGTGACAGCATGCCATCAAATATCAAACCAGCGATAGCCTTAACCCAAAATGTGAATTACAACGGAAAATAGTGTGTAGTAAACCTTACCAATCCGATCGTTGCACCCGTGAATCTCACCAAGAAAAACGCACTTGTTCCTATTGCCAGATCAGAGGGTCCTAGCGCTTTTGCAAACACCTGGTATGGAGCGTGGAACAACATCCCAATGCCTATACCAGCTATCAGCGCATAGGTCGATTGCGAAAGGCGCGGGGAGTGTTCGTTAAGTAACGCGAGGAGCCCTGGAACGGGGATATGAGAGACAGCAATTTAACCCAGCTTTAGCTTACCGAATCCAACTGTTGCGATGAGAAGCCCAGTCGTTATCACCCACTTTTGACCAGTCATATCACCCGTCTTTTTCTGCCAGTACCCAATCAACCATGCAGCCGGCATAGAAGCCAGCGAGGATCCGAGGGAATAGGGCAAAATCTGAACACCAGCTTCCAGAGGAGTGGAACCATTTACTGCCTGATGGGAAATAAAAGTAAGATTTGGTCTGATTAACACAGTGGGCAAGCGCACCTGGAAATATAACGCAAGATAGAAAGTTCCGGCGTTAAATGCAAGATTATGGAAGAAGGTGATAATGAGGACACAGACTAGAAGGTTGATGAGCTCATGAATGTTATCGATCAGGGATTCCCATACCAATGGTGAGACTCCGAAAAGCTACAGGTGGGAATAAGGCATCACGGCTCGTGTGCACCTCGTAAAAACCGCCAAAGATGAGGATTAGAGGTCCGACTGTGATAAGCGAAAGAGTGGAAGGCGAAGTCCCTGTAAATTTAATGAAGCTTTGGACTTGTGAGCGCACAATCTTGCCTTACATCCGTTGCTCGTCGCTAAGCTAAACCCGCCAATTAACAGCCCAGTCCCGACCATAAAGAGCAGTCTGCAGATCTGCCGTAAGCTCGTGGAAATGAAGAATAAATCATAAACTTACAGGCCAAGGAAATCAAATTTTTGAGTAAAAGTTTGCCATGAGGTGCCACTGGCCCGACCAATCGTGACGTCTCGTAGAGATATCACAAGAAGAATGAATGCGACCGTGCAAACAGGGAGGTTCATGTAAACTTGAGGAAAGACGACGTTGAGTGGCGATCTAGTATAACTGTTTGTAACTTACAGCCCCATCTCCAACTGATCGTGCTTGACGAACCAGCTAACCGACACGCGTATTGGCACATGCTCGGAAGTATAATAACTGACTTACAGCTGAATAATCCGCCTAGTAAAGGTCCCGCGATAGCAGAACAGCTCCACGTAACGCTGAGCGCCTGGGACCATTTGGCCCTGTTTTTTGGCTCGACTATTTCGGACGTGATGACCCACACTGCGCTGACTATCCCTCCACCCCCAACACCGGCCAAGGCCCGAGCTAATATGAGTCCCATGATGGACTTGAGGTAATCCGATCAGGGAAGATATACCACGGAGAAGTCATCTTAGATTACCTTGGCTGCGCCACAGAGCAATGAACCAAGCGCAAAGATTACCATGCTCGTGTACAGGACATTCTGAGAGATTGTTAGAGTTCCTTGTGTATCTTGCGAGAGAAATTCAGACCTTCCGTCCAACGAGATCAGATACCTTGCCATATAACGGCTGGCATGCAGTCTGGGTGAGCATGTACGCGACTCCGACCCAAGTGTATTGGCTTTGAGATGCCGAAAGATCACTCGCGATCGTGGGTAGACTCGTGGAGACGATGGTCTATATAGATGTAAGAGAAGGATCACAGATTCAGAGGGTGTTACGCACCGAATCTGTAGTGGCAAGGAACAACGCCATTGCAGCTCTGCAACCGCGTTGAGTACGGTTGGCACAAGTGAGTAGTAAACGGGTTACCCTATATGCACGAAGAGCAAACGCGACGTCGAAAGATCTGGCACATCATACTGGGATACGAGGGAGACAGAGTCGACGGTAGGCGTCGTGCTTATAGATCCCTCCGTGCACGAAGCAGTGGGGGTGGACGAAGCAGACGACGAGGATGGCCATAGCTTCGAAGGAAGCGAGACTAGGGAGGACATGAGTGAAGATTGTCAGAGGATACGGTTCAAATCGACTGGGAGGTCAACCCGTCGTCCAATTTATACTGACGATGCGAGGGTGGCTTCCATCTGCGGACGGCGAGATGCCTTTCTCCGCCTAACCACGATGATGAACTTACAAGGACTGCAAGGCGACTTAGCGAAAGATTAAAACCAAACGCACTGCAAGGCCATTGTCATGTGTCGTGACGCGACCCACAAAGAAGCACAATAGCTTCTTTAGGCTGCCGTTGCAAATGCAGACGAAGGGATGGGCCTTAAGCAAAGAGTGCATATGTCCAAGGATGGAGAGCGGGAAGGTCTCGTGGAAAGAGAGAGGGCCTCGTTGTTCATGGGCGCAGACTAGTGCCTAGAAGAAGATCAGATGCGAGATCGCCGCGCTAGGCTAAATGTTTGAGTTTTGAGAAAGGTTTGAGGGAAGTAGTTGGACGCGAAGGAGTCAAAGGATGGCAAGGACCGCGGCGCTCTGGACGCAATTGGATGTCCACGGGTTTCCTTTTACGAACGGTAATATTGCCATGCGACATTCACGCATGAAACAAATCTATAATATGCGATGCGATAATACGCTTCTATGACTCTGCGATCAAACAGTCGCCTTTTGCCTCGTCTGTTGCTCCGCGCTCTCCGATGGATCATCATTGTTCGCCGTTTCTTCGCGTCCCTGTTCCTCTATGTGGTATTCAATTGAGAAGCGGTCGATGTGATGATGCAGCCAACATCGCAAGGTCAATCCCATGAATAAATCAAAGCCCAGTGAGCTCTCGTATTCTTTTCCACGCACGAAACAGCCAGCTATCCTCGGAGGATGCTGCCGGATAAGTAAAAGAACCCCTACCGTTGTCTGCGCTTCCATCCCCTACATTTTTGGAACGCGAGGCCGTCGATCCCATTTCAACCTTATCGTGTGTTGCAGTAGTCCGCGTTGTCGTGTTGCGACCCTCAGCTTCTTCTGCGTATTGCTGCAGAATTTCACGTTGCCGTGCTGTCAATGACCTATTGCCGTATCTTCGTATATACCCTCTTGAGCAAGTGTAAATGTCTCACCTCGGAAGCTGGACAGTAAAGGAGACAAACAAATCCCCTTTGTCCCTACCAAAGACTGACGGAACACCATGATTTCTGAGAACCATCTCTTCGCCATGTTGCGTCCCGCTTGGTACACGCACGTCGACATGCCCGTCTAGTGTCGGGACCCGCACACGACCGCCCAAAAGTGCGACGTGTAGAGGTATCCGTGCTTCGTGATGGAGATTTGCCCCTTGTCTTCGAAAGATCTTCGAGGGAGCTACCCCAACACGGACCAACAGGTCTCCATGACTTCCCTTGCCTGTTAATGGGGCATCCCCGGCTCCCGCAACACGGATCGTCATGCCGTCCTCGACACCTGCATTGAATCAGCACCAAGTGTGCACGTGGCTAAGGAATGTTCTACTACTTACCTGGTGGGATATCGATGTTTACCGACTTCTTGCTTCTGACGTGCCCCTGACCGTTACAGTGGTCACACTGACTGCCGCGAGGGATAGTGGAACCTGTTCCTAAGCACGTTCCACAGGTACTAGCCATCTGGAATCCACTGTCTATAACAAATGTCCGCGTCCCGGTACCATGACATGAACTACATGTTGCACGCTTAGCACCCCGCATGAGGCCAGTACCGCTACACGTTGAGCAGGTCGAGACCGGATTGATATTCACAGCACGGACGGTGCCCTTGCAAGCATCCATGAAAGTGACATTGACACGAGCCTCGATATCAGCACCTCGGGAATTCTGCGTGAAACCAGCAGAACGAGCACGTCCGCCGAAGGCACCACCGAAAAGCTGGGAGAACAAGTCGCCTTGTGCACCACCAAAAGCTGCACCAAAGTCGCGGAATCCGGCAAAACCACCAGCAGCGTCCCCAAATGGGTTTTGAGCAAACGCGTTCGGATCGAAGCCGGGCTGCTGAGAAGCGGCGCCGTACTGGTCATAAGCAACGCGCTTCTTATCATCTTTCAAAATCTAGGGGTGCGTGAGATGTATGGTGAATTCACAGAATGGGGAGCATACATCATAAGCCTCCTGTATTTCGACAAACTTTGCTTGCGCATCTTTGTCGGGGTTAGTATCAGGGTGATACTTTCGTGCAAGCTATCTCCAGAGATGGGTAAGTAGTCACGGCGACAATAAGAACTCGAGCGCATACAGCAAAGTAAGTCTTTTTGATCTCAGCAGCCGATGCATCTTTACTAACGCCTAGAATCTCGTACGGGTTTTTGACTCTCGCTGAAAGTGCGGCAGAAGTGTGGAACACGCGCTGTAAAGAAAGGAGTTAGGTTGACGTATGAGACGGGAAATTGAAATGGAACCTTGGTTCTGGGTTTATGTTGACGGTGTTGAATTAACGGACGACGGTCATGCGGAGATCTTACACGGTAGCATGAGAGAGATCGCTTTGTTTGTTGTCTGGTACAGGCGTAAAAAGATGTGAAGGATGAAATGCCCTGAGAAGGCAAGCGAGGGAACATTTGGTGGTGAGTGCAGGCAGCTGCAAAAGTCAACGCCTCGACGACAACTGTGTACATGTGTTTAATGATGCTGACTAAGAAAAGCACTGCCACACGTTTACGTTCAGATTGACTAGCACACCATCAGAACGTGGTCATACTCGCTCACAAG
>QGOI01011352.1:0-23185 GCA_003313885.1 Boletus sp. MG55 | reverse complement strand
GATTCAGAGGCGGCGTATGTACATTGTCGACGAACCTGATGTGGACGTCCCCGTCCCCTCGGGCGTCGTATATGTCGAGGTCCAATTGATAAGCGCTATCTGACGACTTCAATGGTGACGATGTGGAGAGTATGGTGAATGTCAATCACTGGAGTTGAATCCCATTTCGTATCGGGCAGTGGCTCCTGTAACTAAATAAGGATAACCTAAGTTTGTTGTTACACCGTGACCCAGACCGTCTCAGCGGTGCGGCCTCATGGCGGACACAAACTTGAACGGACAGCTCGACGGCGCGCCAATGGACGTAGATGACGAGGAAACTCGAAACACCTCGGTCCGCACTTGGCGTCCACCAAGTCCACCGCCCAGGCCCCGTGCCCAATCCGAGCCTTTCCAAGCGCCAAAGCAACAACTTGCGGTCGGTTATGTCTACTCCTCGGACATGCTCCTCCACGCCTCTCTCCACGGTCATCCTGAGCAACCTGACCGTATCTCGAAGATTTTCGAGGCTATCTATGGTGCCAACTTAACTTCAAGGATGAAACAGATCCCTGTCCGTCCTGTGTACCGTCACGAGGCACTCCTTGTACACACCGAGGAGCACTGGGACAAGGTCCTAGCCATTCAATGTGAGTGCGGGAAGTGCCCTTAGTATGCGGTTTCCTTCGGCTTGCCGACGCTTACAACGCGAGTCTCTTCATCTCTTCAGCGATGACTGCACAAGACATTACTGACTCCGCCAGTTACTACGAATCGTTATCCCTCTATGTCATGAACGGTACCACTCGCGCAGCTAGACTGAGCTGCGGCGGCGTCATTGAGGCATGTATGAAAGTGGCTCAAGGTCACCTTAAGAAGACCTTTGCTATCGTGCGACCCCCAGGGCATCACGCTGAGCCAGATGAGCATATGGGTTTTTGCTTCTTCAATAACGTCGCCGTTGCAGCAAAAGTCGTTCAAATGTGCACTCCAATCAAACGTATATTGATACTGGACTGGTAGGCCAATGTGTTATTATGCCATATATGATTTTCTTGACACCTATGTTTGCTCAAGGGATGTGCACCATGGTAAATGCTCCCTTCGTCTATTGCTCGGAGCCACTCACTTTGGCCAGGAAATGGAACCCAGCGTGCCTTTAACGACGATGCAAGCGTCTTGTATATCTCCCTACATCGCTACGAGCGGGGTCAATTTTATCCTTGTGGTCCTTTTGGCGGTTTAGAGTCCTGCGGAGAAGGTCCAGGTCTTGGCTAGTATGTCGTGCAACTAGACACTTGGGCGTTCCTGACGGGCACTAGTTCTGTCAACATTCCGTGGCCCACGAAAGGGATGACAGATGCTGATTATATCCATGCCTTCCAGCAAATTGTGATGCCAATTGCGTTGGAGTTTGCGCCTGAGCTGGTAATCAGTATGTTCGAGAAAAGTTTCTTGCTTGTCACGTTCACAACATACACTACTCTCCACAGTTTCGGCTGGTTTTGATGCAGCGGATGGTGATGACTTGGGCGAGTGCCACGTGACGCCCACTGGGTACGCACACATGACTCATATGCTAGCAAGTTTGGCCGGTGGTAAACTGGTAGTCGCTTTGGAGGTGCGTCAGGAGCTAGGATTCTTGAGTGATCTCCTGATTTTTCTTTCACTACAAGGGAGGTTATAACCTCGACTCTATATCAAATTCTGCGCTAGCGGTTGCCCGCACTTTGCTTGGGGATTCCCCACCTGAATTACCTCCTATGATGGCTTCTGAAGCTGGTACAGAGACCGTCTGGCAAGTGGCACTTGAACAGAGCAAATACTGGAAGAGCATCAATCCCAAAGCTTGTGAACCTCGCGAGGGTATGTATATCTCATTCCTGACGGCCATTCCATTCGCTACCTTTCGCGCAGAATTGGACGAAATCACCTTCTCGATACCGGAGATCCTCAAAGGACACAGGCAGCATTTTTTATATTCGCAGTATCAAATGTTACAGGTTCCATTGATGCCCGCTTACGAAGAACGCTACGGGTCACAGGTGATGTGCACGTAAGTATTTTTTATTTCACACAAGTGGCTCGTCTTTCGCGTGATGATATTTCTTAAGAGGTGACTTGCTTGAGAACAAGACGATTGTGATGTTCGTCCATGAATTGTTTGTACACTTTCGTCTTCTGCAGGGTCTCGCTAAGTCCGACCACCAGTGGAAACCTTCGCGTAGAATTGGACGGGAGTCCAATGTGCGACGTCAACATGGAACATTCGTATCTTGTACATTTTCATTCCTCCACCCGTATTATCATGGCCAATCTCTGTTACAGATCGATTTTTCCAAGGAACTCATTGCTTGGGTCAAGAATGAAAATTATGCGCTCGTCGACGTCAATCTCTTTCCTAAGCCATTTTCGGCTTCGGCACTGCCCACGTTATTGGTATGATCCACAATATGGTATTCGATCAAACTGAGTCCATGGTTCGTAGCGCCCGAGAGCAGCAGAAAGTCCAGCCAGAGATCTTCTCACATACATCTGGGACAACTACGTCCAGTGAGCGGAACAAACGCATGTCAACTCATATCATCTCTTTGACTCATGCTTTCCCTTACTGTGAAGGTTGTCGAGCGCGACGTGCATTATCCTGATCGGTCACGGTCTGGGCTGCCAGTCTTTGATGGACATGATTACTGTCAGACGTTCGTGGGTTTGGCTAAGCGAGCTGCAGCGTTTCTGACTATGCGTAACAGGGGCTAATATGATCAAATACGTCAACCTCGTAGTCCAAGTCGTCGGATCGGGAAAGATACCTCTGATACCCAAGGATTCCGACAACCTCCGGCAGTGGTATTCAAAAGTAATGTTCCCTCGTCTCGTTCTTGTCGTTTGACAAACGCTGATGTATCGAAAGAACTCCCTCGTCATTCTACATCCTCGGCACCCGTCCTTTGCCTCAGACAAGATTTTCAAACGACACGGGCAAGTCATGCCGATCGGTATTTAATACTTCCCTTTCCATCTGGTATTCTCACTGATTTGCACCGCCAATGATTTTGTAGATGAAGTCAAACCAATCAAGACCATGATGAAGGCCCTTCCACTGATACGCGAACATATACATCAACTGGGCAGACCTAACACATAGTACACCATACTCCTTGTAGATCGTTATTCTTCTCACCGCGCTGGTTGCTGTGTATTCCCACTTCTACTTCTGCAGCTTGGGTATTTAAAGCCACTGTACGGAGCGTCTGCGCGAAGAGATTATCCCCACAACTCGGGCTTCTAGGTCAAGAATCGAACCACCGAGGGTGGCGACCAAGTCTCCCGATAAAGATGCAGCCGGTTTTACCCCGAGCAGCTCCTCTAAATTGGTTGATACGAGTGCGAGCGCCTCGGATTTGGAGATTCGGCGATTACTTTCGAGGGCAGCCTATACGAGGAGATAAATTCCAAACTATAGTGAAAAAAAGCTGGAAAACTGACCCATGCGCCATCAAAGCGGGTGTTGCGAGCGCTCCACTGTTCAAGGATACCAATGCCAACCTTGACCCCGTGTGCAAGCAAGGTAGTGATCGCGCTGTCTTGGGTCAATGGTGGGCCAGGAAGTCTTGGAGATATTTCGTTAGTTGGGCGACATCAAGCATACTGGGGACTTACATCCTCTTCATTTCCCATTCATCAGGGAATGGCCTAGATGGTGTCATGATTACCCCGATGTTCGCCTCGCCCAGATGTTCAGCCAACAAATGAGCTTCAGCAGCGCCAGCCACTGTCAACTTGAGCTCAACGCCTTTCGCAGCTTCAACCTCCTTTTTGAGTTTGATCAACGACGCGATGATATCAGCATTTTGCGCTTGGACGACTAGCGGAATCTCTCCCTTTGATCACATTCAGACGAGACAAGATCAAGAATTACTTTATAGTTTACCTTGACAACACGGCCAAAAGGAGTTCCACTGGCGGCATCCAGCAACAAGTGGCGCAAGGCAGCAATCTGACTGCTCACGCTAGGGAAGGGTGATCCTCGATGACCAATCTCAACGTGCAGGGCAGCTGTATCCTGAATGACAGCTCCCTCCTGTAATGCGTGTGCTGCACCCGTTGAGAATGCAGTACTCATGCCAGCGACTAAGCCGTAGGTTGTCGGGGCCGTGATCGCCGACGTAACGCCCGCACGGTAGGCGAGTCTAATTGCTGGAGCTTCAGCACACCAATATACCATGAAAAACGAGAGCTAAACTAACAGGGTGTCGCGACCTGCAAATTGCAAGCCATCAACGGCCAACATGACGTTATTGGTTGCCAAAAGGTTTGGAATGTCACTTGACAGAGGATCGAGCACCACGCCATCGTGCGTAGACTCCTCTCCCTGGATTTCCTCCAGGCCCAGGGGTGAGCCGTAGGATACCAAGCCAGGTCTGAGGGAGAAATGTTTGGATAAATGCTCTGATTAGATGACAAAGGAAACCCACGAGATTGAACCACCTTGCAGGTCAAAGGATTCGAAAGTCTGATCCAAGGAGCTGCTAGATGCGAGGCAAGCATGATGTAATCCAAAGCATACAATCTGGCCGTTTCGTACAACGACCACTCCTGGTTCACCATCACGAGCACTAAATACCTCCTGGATGCTCGGCCGACCCCTTTCATATACACTGCTGACGTTAGTAAACACAATGGTATTAGGCTTTGCCCGGCTCGGTATCAAAGGTGGAAGTCCCTGGTATTCAATGGCCGCTTTCGCTTCCTTTTCGAAATCGGGGGTGGTTGGCAGCGATTGGAATGTAATAGGTTTTTCCGAAGTATAAGGGTTTTCAATTTGTGTGATACCATCAATCCAGACTTGCTTGGGAGTTGCTCCTAGAGCCAATGGGTGGCTGTCCCATAATACAATATCTGCGGGGGGTTGGTTAATACAAGGAGCCAGGTTGGCATGGTGAGTTCTACCTGCGTCATATCCTATGCAAAAAGATGGGTCGGTCAGTATAACTTCCATCTAAACCGATTCGATTATATACACCTTCACGAATAAAACCGATGCGGTGGTCCAAGCCAAGAACTTTGGCGGGTGTAGAAGTGACGGCGGAGAGCGCAAGGTTAGCGGAAAGGCCATAGTAGTAGGCTTGTTGGGCCTCAAAAAGTAAGTACCGAGAATTTAACACAGGATGGTCGCTCTGAGAATATGTCAGTTCTAAGTAGAGAAGCACAGGACAAACTTTCAGCACCTTCATTACGACGTCTATGCCGTTCTCGGCCAAGATGCGCGGAGCAAACTCAGAGCCTCGGTATGCTTCCCGCTTATATCGAGCGTTGGTTGCGAATAGAGCAACAGCAGGCGTGTTGTCTGAATGCAATTGCATAAGTAGTACACAGAGACGAAGAGAACAACACACTGTAGGCTTGCTTGAGAGTTCCGGGGACTAAATAAGTTTCGTGGGCATGGTGGAAAGCAGCTAGGGGGAACTTGAACTCGTTTGTAAGCTGATATGCAAGTTAATTCATCACAAAAATCCAGATCGACGTCAAACGTACTCGGACAAAGTCGTCAAGGTCAACTGTTTCATAACAATGGGTATGAATCTGGGAAGAGCCAGGACTTAGCGAGATCCATGAACCCTTAGTGGCGACGAATACCTTGACGCGACCTCTAAGAACGTCGACAAGAGCCTCCCATTGGAGGTCCTCAGGGAAATCACCAAGACCATCCCATTCTCCAGAAAAGGCTTTCGTACAATAAGCATCCTGACTCTCTTTGATCTTGCGCGCAGTATCATAACTGGCAGAAGATATGTCACAAAACGTCTCGAGCCATGTGCACAATCCTTACGCTTGGCGGAATGCCCAAAAGTTGTCCATGCGGGTATTTCCATATACCCTGCCTATAGGGGAACGATAGGTCGAACTTTCCGTTGCATCTGAGATGGGTACATACTAGGGTTTTCTCCTGACGGTATCAGGCCCATTGTTAATAATTAAAAAATAACTTTCATCACAGGAGGCGCACCACATGCATGTCTGTGGGTAAAAAATGAGCCAAGATATTGAATACACCACGAGAAACACTTACTTCATCTGCCTCCAGCGGGGTGGTGTGGTGGGGTCGACGCGTGTGTCGTTGATGGTATAAGGAGGCTCAAGCAGCATAGACGAAGGAGATCGCTCTTCAGTGGGGCGTAGTTTGATAACAAATGCTTGTCCGCCTATATTTCGGGTAAGTTTCTCATTCAACAGGGTGAAAGTAACTGAACCTATTGCATTAGCTGAACCAGGCAGAACATTGGCGGTTGTGACACCCCCGGATATAGAAAGCTGATATGCATCATCATGTGTGTTAAGCCCATCCAGACTTCGGAGCCACGGTAAGATTGGTCCTGAAAACTGTCAGCTTGGTGCCACATAAATTCGACGGGGAAAATGGAATGACCTTTGTATGAATTGGTGTCACTTGCTCCAGAGAGTGCGGGAGCGCTATCGAGTCCAAGATGAGAATGCATATCAACTATCCTGTGACGCAAAAGAATCAGAGATGCGATACTGAAGGCACGCGAAGAGATTACCCTGGGGTTACCCAACTTCCACCTACGTCGAGGGTGAGGAAATCCCCATACTTTTCCAAATTCTCTTCGGAGGCATATCCCACGAACTTTATCATACCCTTGTCCAAAAGGATGTCTGCACCGTGAATTTCATATTGGAGTGCATCTCCAGTCCACACTGACGCGTTTCTGAGCAGCATCGCGCGGGTACCGTCGACGAAACGGTCAGATTGAGTTCTCCGCGCAAAATCGGCGGGTGGTCCGGGCTGCACATGGAGCATGCTGCATTTCTGAAGTGTTGCTTCAGCATGGAGAGGTAACCTGACAGAATCCTTGGCCACGAATGTGTAGCGAGAAGCAGACGACAGCCAGAACACCGTAGCAACACCACAGGGGATGAGGACGCGTGCTAATCTGTTCCTGTGGACTTGCGGTCTCTCGACCACTCCAAGCTGCATGTGGGTTGGAAGTTTATCCATGACCCCGGTATTGGTTGGGAGGCTGTGGAACGGATTAGGCGGGAGGCGTTGCTTGTTATATATGTGGCTTACTGAGCCGGCCCGGTCAGTCTTGTGCTAACCTGGTCAGTGGGAAGACGAAAGATAAGCTGGGGTCGACTCCGCCCTAGAAATACAACATCAAGCACTGCCACAAATCGGCAGCTGGCAAGTCGGACAAAGTTGAATGGCCCCGCCCACCGCGGTCAGAGAAAAGCCGCCTGTCGTGCAACCCGGCGTCGGAAATAACATTATTGTCAACCCGAACCAGGTTAGCCCGCTCATCACTCGCAACCTCCGGTTTACCGACGTCAACGCAGCGCTTGAATCCAGTCCTCGAATGCATCCGTAACGTGGGCAAAGAATTTGGCGACATCGTCCCCGATTTTCAGGTTGGTCGTACAACGTGCATACTATTCCTCAGGTATATGTTTCTCTTTCTCTATTACACTGCTGGCGCTGTTCTGATGGATAGCATCAGTCTGAAGTACCATCGACTTCATCCCGAATATATCCACAACCGAATTGCGAAGCTTGGTCAATCCTACAACCTTAGAATACTCCTCATCATGTGTGACGTCGTAAGCAAGCTCCGTATAGTCTTCTGGCTCTTGATCACGTCGTCCTCAGACCGAACACCAAGAGCTGATCAGGGAACTAACCAAAGTAACGTGCTGTCCTTCTCTGGTGAACTGCTATGGATAATCGCCCCAGGTGTGTCTGATCAACAATCTCACTGTCATTGTAGCATGGAGGTATGCCCGTGCCCCGCGCAATCATTCGTTCTGACCCCTCCCCTGAAAGCATCGACGAAGCTGGTCAATATATTGCAACATTCAAGCAATTTGAACACAAGCCACCAAACCTCATCAAGGAGCGCGTCGACAAAGACCATGATTCCCAGCTGCGCACCGCCCTTACAAGTATCAACAAAGTCAACAAGACCGATGTCGAAACACTGCGCACGTCTCTTGGTGTATGTCCGATGCCAAAGTCTTTCATCAACGTCTTACATTCCACGAGCAGAGCTTTGCGGATATCAGCAGGGTGTCCTCCGAGAGATTGCAGACCTTGCCCGGGTTCGGCCAGGTTAAAGTCAGAAGGATTAAAGATGCATTCGAGAAGCCATTTCGCAACCAGTCGACGAGTGCGGCCTTCTCGCTTGGGGGTCATGCACCACCTCGCGACCTAAGTTCCCCGGCAAGTGATCTACCTCCCGCGGGTGCGAATGACAAGGGAAAAGGGAAGGAAGTGTTACTGCCAGCCTCACCTCCAGACCGCCAAGTGCGCGAACCAAGCCCCGTATGGGATATCGAACTCGATCTTATTTAGCCCATCAACTGCACACCGTGTTAGGGCCTCCGTCCAATGGTTGATGCATGTTTAGCAGCCTCAGAACCTTGGGAGTGGGATTGAATGATCCAGGTGACAAATTTAACATCACCTCGAGATATGGGATTCTTTTCGCTGGAGCGAAATGCGAGTACTAGTGCCGGTCAGTGAAATACTCCAACCTTTGTACCTAATCTATGTATGCTTAATCATCCAAAGTATGCAAAGGATCCAAGTCCAGTCAGGGCGATAATAGAGTGATTCACAATCGTAAGCTCAAATTTGATCTGCAGTCGACGAGCAAAGCGAAGAGTGTATAACAAGGTAGAACACATTTCGCAAGAGTTATGTATAATTGACTAAAGTAGGTCGCTAGCAGAGCAATTGACAACTAAGGTAGTATTAGGAATGAGACCTGTGGCGAAGGAGAATACCGGGGAGTATAGTAATGTGATAGCAAGTGAAAAGCGTAACGACAAAACAGGGGTTTATTGCCAATGTGCGGATGCAAGAGGGGAAACCAGTCTTTATTTATTGACGTTGTGGCGAGAAATACGCCTTAAGCGTGGACGTCCTTCGACGCGGACGAGCACCTGCGAGTGCCATACGGTCGTAGTAGATACGCATCGTCAGACGCTGTATTGCCGCTTTCGTCCTCGATCGATCAAGATGGGCGGCACGCGTGTCAACTGGGATAGCCGGAGTCATAAATGCCTCACTTGGAGTGTAAGGTGCACACTCACCAATTTTAGCTTGTAGAGCCTCAAGCACTTTGCGCAGGAGCTCGAGAGGTGGCACCGGGGGTTTCTTAGGCTTGTTTGGACTACCTTGCACGGAGGTGCTACTCGCGGACTTCATGATATTACGCTCTTCTTCAACGTATGGCGCAATATCAATGAGAGCCATAGACAGGATATTAACATGATGTCTAAGCTCCTCATAATCCGTGGATTCATTTGTGACATCGAATAACTCGCAGGATCCAGCGTCAGGGGAAAGTAATAATATAAGTGGTTCGAGTGGAGGTGCCTGATCCTGAGTAAGGTTCTAGTCGTTGCTTTGCTCGTTGAAGGGGAATAACGTACGTTCGGCACAGTGGGCACGGAAACAAGGAGGCAGTACGCCATACATCGTGCAATGCACCTCGTCCGACCACTGCCACTTGCGAAAAACGAGACCAACCGAGCCTTGTTGATAGGAGCCAATTGTCCGGCGAAGCTTAGGACCTTCTCATGTATATCGTGAAGCTGGAGTAAATTCAACGCGTGTGACATCCGAAGGAGATGAAATGTCACGCACAAGGTAATCCGTTGCGCCATGATTGCAAACAACGTCCAGGGTAATGTTCAGCTGCGTACGGAGCTCCCTTGAAGTCAACGGATCAAGTCCCATAATAACCAGGCTCAACACCACGTTTGCAACGTCATCGGAAGAGAAAGCGCTAGCACTGTGTCGTATTCTATGAGTAATCCGGTCGTTGAATTCAACGTGGGCTCTACTAACAAACCTGCAGCCTTCACAATCGCAAGAAGTCTTTTTAGAGCTTCTAGGAGGGTTCCGTGGATGAGGTGATTCTTCGGAGCGCGTTCCATGATCAATCCGAGTCCCTCGAGGGCCGAAGGATTTGCACCTAAACGAACTAATGCGAACAGGATAGCAGCGAAAGGCATATGTACTTTATGTGGGTTCAAACCCCATAGATCACGAAGAGCAGTGCAGACAGCATCAGCAACCTGTGAAGACGCAAAGAGGGCTGACAAAGGGTCAGCGCCACAAAAGATAAATTGCGAGATCAACCTACCCAATACAAGGAGTTGAGGCATGTTTGACAATAGGATATCACTGGGAACAGCAGCAAGTGCTCCAGTACGGAGAATCAAGTCCAGCAATGAGTCATCTAGTAACATATGGTTAACCTTGGGGATCAAATTTGAGGGCTCAGAAAAACACATACCAGCATTTCTGCGAAAATCGTCTAAGCAAGTAAGAATGGGATGGCCTGATAAGGGGAGGATTGGTATCGAGTCAACCTCCATGCCCTCATCTAGGGGTTGTATCCACAGGGAAACACCCATAGTCATTCTCTGGTCCACGTTTTGTACCTTTTCTTTTCCTTTACTATCCTTGTTGCCAGCAAGTATCTTGTTGATAGCGTCGCCGGCAACGGCACCCAACATCCTGGACTCGCGATCCCCAAAGGTGAAGCCCTCCCCATCGCTGGGGTCAACGGGGCTGCTCGACTTGCGAGATTCATGGACAGCTTTCCAAGCTGCTTGCTCATCCGTGAGGCGTAATCGATTCAGAGGGTCAAGTTCATCATCGGAGCTGACTGATGTTTCGCGAGAACCTTGCCTGATTGCTTCTTCTGCAAGGCGAAGGGCTGCACAACTGGTACCACGTTTGTCCTCCAACTCCTTCT
Organism: Boletus sp. MG55; assembly: GCA_003313885.1. Classification (NCBI taxonomy): domain Eukaryota; kingdom Fungi; phylum Basidiomycota; class Agaricomycetes; order Boletales; family Boletaceae; genus Boletus; species Boletus sp. MG55. The sequence goes on along the minus strand of QGOI01011352.1, from coordinate 12,419 downwards.
CGCGTAAAAGAGCATGCAGAGGGTTTGCTGCTTGTGATTTCTTGCGATTTGATGGGGCCGAAATCAACTTTTTCGCGCCAATAGAAGTTGAAGACTGGGCAATTGTGAGAGGTAAATGAAAGGCTGCTGCAGGTTTACGAGTCCTCGTAAATGTTCGCGTCCGTCGCAGTGACGGCGAGCAGCGACCCGGAGTTCTGCGAGTCCGAAGTCTAACAGTTGCGTCATCGAAAGTTGAGGGCGCACTTGATAATGGTGAAGAAAATATGTCACCCGGTGTTCGTGGCGCAGGAAACAGGGAACTCGGGGGCACAAATTAGGATTCAACATTCGACTCACCAGAACCAAAAACTCTTACCTTTTCTCCTTTGCATCACCAACCAGAGGGAGATCATCGATGAGCTCGTCGTCGTCACTGTCTTCGAGTTCACGAAATGAAAGGGTCTGTTCGTCGTCACCGGATTGGTGGGCAGCGAACGCCCTTGCTTTAATTTCTGCAATAAGTTTGGCAGCCTTGGTCTCTGGATCAATTGGTTGTGGGGTAGGGGGAAGCGGGGGAAGCTCGCTTGTGTCGGATGGTGAAGGAAGACTTGCAGAAGCAGCGCTGCTCCTGGATGTTGCCGCAAAATGAACAGGCGCATCAAAGTGCGAGGAAGCGCTGCATGCGTCGGGTGAACTCCGGATGGGAGAGGATGAAAGCGGATCCACTTCTATGGCATCCTCGCGTGGGTGTAGCGCAGAGGGACGAGAAGGCCCGAATGTCTTCCGCCTCCACGTGTGGACACCTTCTACAACCTTTCCGAGATTTCGTGGTTCTGGGTTGGGGAGAACGAGCTCCTCTTCACCAGACTGACTACTGTAAATGACTTGCTTACTGGAATCCGAAGGGGATGCTACCAAACTATTGTTATGCACCCGCACTGGTGTCGGCCTCTGAGCCAATGAGTTGCGAGAGGAGAAGGGTGAAGTGATGTAGACGACTGCCTTTGGGCGTCCGGGATCCGAATCAGACTGGAGTGTTTTCGTACGCTTTCTTGGAGATTTTAGTTTGGAAGGGGGAAAAGGATATGTGCTGGGGTTGTTACTATCAGGTGAACGAGCACGCTTGCGCGCTACCATCGTCGAGGCGCTGCGCACCTGGGGAGGAGCGCCTGGGAGAGATGAGCAGATAGAAGAAGTGTCGAGTGCCAATATATGCTTACTAGAATTCATGGAGGACTCGCGATCTATGGCGACTGTCGAGGCTCGTGTCACTGGCCTCCTCCGCGTCGTGGACATCGTCGTTGTCGTCGTTCCGTCAGTACTGGAAGACGTCGCCAAGGCTGAAACTGATGACGAGGGTCTCTGTACAAAAAATTCTGTCAACTTCTTGTTACTGTCTCTCAGGGACGTTTTGGGGGGCATTTTGGTTGCTAGAGTCTGCCTCGAGGATAATAATGAGCCTCGCGACTCACGACGCGCTTCGAGCTCTGGAAGAACCCGACGCGTCACGTGGTAACATTTATTACATAATAACGCGTTGGTGGTAACAGTTTATCGGAACGCATGAAAGCCTTGAATTGTGATTATCTGGAATAACTAGTGAGGCTAGTACAACTTGATATCTGAGCGATGTATGCGAAAACGATCAAATATCAAATAAAGAAATGACCTGCAAAAGGCTATATAGTAAATGCGATGTCATTCTACGGGGATGCAATATCATATATAATGCATGAAAACAAGACGGAGTGCCGTGTTAGGTATGGAAAGTGTTTAGAATGCAATGGGTCCGTGCTCGTCGATCGTTGGGTGTCTACTGTGCGATGCGGATTGTGGGTATAGCGGTGAAGGAGGGTGGGAATGTCGAGGCGATGATGCATTTGTCGACGAGTACTGTGATTGCGAATGTGGGCGCGAATGCGATCCTGCAGATGGTTGCAAGGACCAACGCCGCGGTAGGAGGGAACCAAGTGTCGTAGAACCTGACTCCTCGGAGTAGACACTCCGTTCTTCCGTGGCAATCTCCGAGGGGCTCTCTGGATATGGTTGATTGGTACCTGGATCTAGTGGGATGTTCCTTTCTGGCGTCGGATTTCTAGGCCGTCCTGCCATGTCTTCTTCATGACCTCCCTTCTCTAGAGTCGATGCATCGGAAGGTGGTGCTTTATTCCGTCGGAACCTTGCAGGCACCTTTACCAAACCTAGGTTGACAAGGGTGTTGACGAACATGACGACAACGGCAATAGAGACGATGACGGCAATAACAATGCCGATCACAACGCGAGGAATGGCTGCGAGATTGAGATTTTGAATAAAGGTGATCAGCAGACCAGTGCATATGACACGAGTGAGTGCCAAGTATGTTGCGAGAATATCGGCTCCCCTCGTCTTGTGAGGTTTAAGGAACAGCAGGTAGGCGAGGATCGCACACTCGACGACCAGGATGGATATGATTTGCACCTCTCCGTTCGCTTGGGCGAAGGTAGTAAATATGGCTTTCAAAAGAATGGCGACAAGAAATGGTATGCTTGTGAAATACCTCTCTGGGCGGTATAGGGCGAATAGAGGGCTGTGTGCGGCGAACGTTTTAGGTTGCGTGTACAGTGCGTACGGTGTTGCACGAATTGCGAGGCGGACGACGTGGAAGATGGAAAAAGAGAGATAGCCGAACACCCCTAGAAAGAGCACTACCGAAAGCAAGATTGACAGCCAAGAGTCTTTGAGTGTCCACTGGTACAGCGCGAAAATGCTGACAGGAGTGATTGCAACGAAGCACTAGTTCAGATGCGTAAACAAAGATCTCAGGGGTAGAAAAATATATACTCACCACACGCAATAGCCACCCGCGCGCGAACGCTGGATATAGTTCTCTTCTGCGCAAGAAGTCGCTGTATTTTGCCCGCCGACTAGCAAGCACCACAACACCGTAGCCCAGCGCAAGTGTCGCTACCAGGATCGCCAGTAGCATCAGTGCCATGAGGAATACAGTCATGAATGCGTTGGCTGTGGCGATCCCCACATAGCCGACGTAGATGGGGAAACCCGCCTGGAGTACATTACTAGAGGTTGAAGTGACAAGTTGGACGGTTCCAGTACTATCTAGCTCTTGGACCTTGCTAGAAAAAGCCTGCGATACGAAATTTCGCGTCACGAGATTGCCCAGTGTCGCCAAGGTCTCTATCGCAAGGTTGGTCGTCTGGTAACTGGAGAGGGATGTGACCACAGCGTTGTAAGGGCTCAATTTCCTATTGACCAAAGCTACCGCTGAACCAGAGGTCGCATCTGCCATGTTGCCTCCAGTGAGGTGCCGCATGTTGTTGATCGAGAGCTGGATTGGGGATGTTGCCGAAGCCGGAAACAAACCCAATGCCCATGAGAAGTTGGTCGCGAAAGCAATGTAGACCGACGAGTAATTTAGATCAAGCAGAGCCGTCGAAGCTGCCCACTGGAAGAGGTATAACAAATCGAACAACCGATATGGTGCGAGAGCATCGGGTGATTGCGAATACCAAATTGCGGAAAAAAGCGCAAGTAGACCCATGGCACCTGTGGCCCACTCCACTGAGACCTGGTGCGCCGACCACCCATTAGACAAGGTTGCCTGAACGCAAGCTTTGAGCTGGCCAGTAGTAACATCAGTGAGTGACAATTGTGCATAACTACAAAATGCTTAGAAGCGATGCCAGAGTAATTGGTCACCGGAAACTCACGCTTCGAGGTCTGGTATCTGAAAGGCTATGCTCGGGATCTTGTCGGTTACACCCAAAGAAGAGGGGAGAGGGATTGAATCCGACCCAGTAAAGTTGTAGGTCGGTAATGGACATAATGCACCGTTGAAGAAAGAGCAGATGTCAAGTGTGAAGTTGAACGGATGCGCTCCATAGACATTCAGCATGATGTTGGCAGACACGCTGACGTTGGGTTCCTGCAGAGAAAAACGGTATGGGATTGAAACTACGGGAGTGGGCGGTAAAGAAACTTACGACACTTGCTGCAGAAATGTTAAACCATATGGAAGCATTCTTCTGAAAGTAGGCGACGTCGAATTGTTGGATAAGGAGAGCATCAGGTGCTGAACAGTAAGTGACAGACGATGTGACTGGAGAAGGGATATGAGAGTCGTTCTATGAATGCACTTGGCGGGTTACAGCAGGCTCACAGAGCGAATCATCCCTAGCAGAAACTTGAATAGCAGGGATAAGAATTAATAGGGGAGCAAGACGTCGCATCCGGGCGACGAGCATATTCGTAGAATGGGTTGGGAGCTAAAGGGTGGATATGGGCCAGCTATCACGGGGATGCTGGAGCCCTCGCTGGAATAATATAACAGTTCATTGAGCTGCGTGTTGGAAGCGTGCTTGTTTCCGTTGTTGTGCTCACAATTCTATTGTTTTCAAGCGGCTGTGCCAGTCGCGAAGTCTCGAGGCTTTTGTTCTCGAAACCACAACGCCACTTAAGGGACTGGCTGCCTCGTAAATTTCGAGAGAAGGTTTGCAAGGAGAATGAATGAGGGACTCGAAGGTATTGTGAGGTGTCTTAACATATGGAGTTTTCGTTAACATGTACATGATGATTCACTGCGGCTCCGTCACCGCGCTCCAACTTCTGACCTGTGCAATTGCCGAAATTGAAATTAAATAATTGACCGTCGTGGCAATGGAAGGGGTGGCTGTACCATTCTGTGGCTATTAATAGTACTGGTTTGGACGGCCTCTTGACTGCTTGAGCACCGACTTTTCTTTGATCACAGAATACATGCTTAATGCCAGTGCTACCTATTTACAATCTCAAACCCAGCTACTAGCCCGGTGGTTGTTTGGTTTCATGCGTAGTACAGTGAGGTCGGAGACCACATACAGCCGACCAACAAGAGCGCTCGCTACGTCAGGTATGCACAATGGTCGTAGTTCCCACCTTGGTTTGCGCCCCACCAGCTTGGGAAGAGATGGGAAGTTCCTGCCGCACCCTGAACAGCAAAGGAAAGGATGAATATCATCACTTGGGTTCCTCCATCAAGAGCTGTGCCAACTCTCAGCTTCGGTCTGCAATGACTGGCTGGCGGAACTCACCAGCTCCAACGATGTAGTTATATTGAGCGAACCAACGAGGATGGCGTGTCCGCAAATACCACTGGGAGAAGAAGGCAATTGCAAAGTAAGAGAGGATCGATGAGTTGATTCCTACGCAAAGCCATCCGATGAAGTACCTGTGACGAATCAGTACTGAGAGTGACATCAGTGGAGTCTGTTGACATACGCAATCACTGGTGTGTAAAGATAATCCAACCGCAGCTTTGGCCAAAAGCGATGCGCAACCCAGAATGGAATGGGAACGAATAAACCCAGCAGGTAAGCCCAAGGCACCCATTGATATCTCTGTCCTGCTGAAAATAGCTCATGGCTAAGGCCACCCCAGGCAATAGCCTGAGAATTGTATTGCTGTGGTTGCTGACCGGACCAAATATTCGTTCCTTGTATCGAAAGAAGAATCTCTGCCTGATTATCAATAATGGAGTTCATCAACACTGCGCAAGCCTGAGTATCAGTTAGGTTCAGATAATCACTTGATTCTCCTTACCATAGTTCAATACAGCGCCAAACAGGGTGCCAATAATCTGGGCTGTAAACGCAGCACGAGGAGGAAGTTTCGCGTCTGCCGAATCTGAGATAAATACTCTCGAGAAAATAGTAGAACGTAGACCTACATTGGGCGATCTTGAGATCCCGGAGTAGCAACTGTGCCTGTATCACGGTATCTGCCAATCGCGCTTCAGTTCAACTAATGATTGACGAACTCGTGTGATCTTACTATAGCTGTAGAGAACGAAGTACATGTTCGCCATTGGCTTGCCAGGGTGTAGGAATCCTCCGATCATTTGCACGAATCTTGCCCCCATCAGTGTTATGTTCATATCCTGAATGAAAATGTTACCTACGGTTGTATGATAAAGCCGAAACCAGTGATGGCATACAGTGCTCCAAAGAAGAGAATCGACAATGTAGCCAGCAATATTGCGATTACAAAGCCCCACCTATAGATAAGGGTTCAGTAGTCTTGCCATGCGACCACCGGACGGCGACTCACCATGGCAGTGTGGAGTCCGTCTTGTAAATCACGACCAAAGCAACGATGGCGGACAACAGGAACGTTACGAAATACCAACTATTTGGTGCATCCGGATACTTTTCTATTGTCAGGGTTGCTTCCAGAGGGCCAAAGTGACTTTCTTACTTTGAGCATCTCTAGATAATGAGGATCAAGCTCCTTATTCTCATTCGGATTTCTCATCCCATCATTCTGCCAGAACTTCCAATTGAACGTCTTCCATGATTCCTTGAGGGCCTGAGGGCTTAACCAGCTCCACGCGGAACGAAGGTCATCCAGGTTCCAGAGAAGGAGGTGCGTGAACGTTGCACCGAGTCCCAAGTTTGTAGTGAGTAGATTGATCACCCAGGTAGAAGAATACCAAGGAAGTCCTTGCTCCGCGAGCAAAGTTGGGTCGATCTCGTAGTTTGAGTCGAGGATCAGGGTCTGATTATACTGCGTGCCATTCTGATAGTAAAGCAGTTGAGAAAGCTGGCGAAGAAAGCGTGATCAATGCATGCTGGATGATTCATTGGATCAAACCTACGAATGGGAAATCCTGCGCCTGCCAGATGTTGTTATAATATACTGCAACAAAAACGACCCTAGTGGAGTCATGTCATCGTGTTATACAAATATCGCAGAGTCAACATACATGCAGAGAATGTAACCAATGAAGTTGGATACCTGAATGAAAGTTAAAGTCACGTGAGTCATTCGGTGAATGCAGACTTACTTGTGCTTTGAGAGGAATGGCCATCGGATTGACGCCGCTTGAGATATACTATTGAGGACACTTAGTTACAAGAGACGGAAAATTGAAAGTGGTACTCACCTGCCAGTCGAAGCCGATAGACAATAGCCCAAGACCCTCATTACCGTTAGTCCCACCGAAAACACGGGAGAACGCGGGGCTATTTGGATTTGCCAAGCAGAAGATAGAGAACCCCGTGAGCAACGGGAATATCCACTCGGGGAAAAGTTCCCAGATAAATATCCTGTCCGTCATGAGTCAAAAATGCACACTGTCAAACTTGACATCGAAGGACTTACGCGCCAAACACGTAATAAAACATTCTGAGTTTTCTCCTTGCTGCATGTCCGCCTTCGTACAGGGCATCGAACATGGAGATGAGGGGAAGCACTAGAGGATACAACATCTTGGATGGATACAGCAGAATGGCTGCATGGCACGCGCAATAAGTCCAAATATGTGAATCGAGTGTCTGAAGTACATACAGCGCATCATTCCACCAATTCCATAACCCAGTAACTGACTCGAGAAGAGGAGGAAAATCGAAGAGCCAGCATTGGGGGTAATGTTGTAGTACAAACGCTGGACTGCAAGGACCTCGGTACCAAGGGCTGAATTCGCTGCTGCGCTAGCCATGATGATAACGAACGCATTCTCTTTCTTGTTGAATGGACCCTGTCGATACGTGTTCAGAATCAGTCGAGGAACCCAGATATGATAGACAATTTACCGGGTTCAACCACCTCAAGTAGGGATGACGAGGAATAAAGGTCTCCATAAAGGTTCCCAATATATAAGATACAACGGCAAGAAACATCAGGGAAACGAGCACAGTTTGCTGGTGATAATGATAAAGAAAATGTAGTTGCAATAGCGGATTCACTTACCGGTTTGAAGTAATATATCTCAGCTGTGAAAAGTCATAAGGGACCTCCACGGAAAATGATGGCACATACCAAGAACTCCTCCGAAGGCAGAAAGACCAATGCCGATGAAGAAGGCACGGAAGGTCCAGGGGCTTAGACTCGGGTCATCCGAAACAGAGATAACGTGGGTCGCGATGTCACGTTCGTCGTGTAAGACAGCGTCCACACTCTGGGCCTCGGTGGTCGCAGTCTCGACATCATGCTTCTCGTGATAGCTCTTCTCATCGCTGACGCTCGGAGTTTCGTTGCCACGGTGAGGGGATGGTTCAAGAACATCAGCGATACCTCCTGGGTGAGCCATACTAGAGGGTGGGTCACCGCGGCGGGGTGAGGACGGGGGGATAACTTTTGCATCCGTTATAAATTATGTGAACTCCAAGCGAAGCAGGGAGCTGAGAACCGAGAATTGCCACATATCATGCTTATCTCACCGACTTGGCAGATATCCGAGGAGCGCATGTGGTCACAATAACGTAATGGGGAAGAACACACTCATATTTCGCTGGGCATGCATCACCCCGTTGCCCAGCGCGGCATAAATAGACAAGTGGCGTTAGTGCAAAGGGATCCACTTATTAAAAATAGATACATATGTACTTACCTCCCGCTCACACCACGTGGCTCAATGGGAGAGGCTAGTAAGTCTTTCCGGACTCATTATGATACCGACTGTCGCAAAGTCCCTTTGCAGCCCATATCTTCCCATCATCAGCCACGCAGAAATGCGACCAGTGCTGTCATAAAGTGCAACTAAATTAGAATTATGCAACCTGCATCAGAAAGGCTAATACACGGCGGTTATTGGTACCCGAGTCGGAGACCGCCACCTGACCAAAGGCCATGGATCAAGGAATGGATTGAGACCTCCGCCGAAGCGGCGAAATAGCTGGGCGGCCGGACCAAGGGCGCCCTGCATTGCATTCTGTCTCCCACCTCACGAGGGCATGCTCGTCCCATACCTTATTGGACATGTCGTCAGGTCCCTTCAGGAACATCTCCTCTCGGAAGGTGGGAGGTAGATAGTCGTTATGCACGGGGTGTCTTGAATGACCGTCAAGTACATTCAGATCAAGTTTCAGTTGGGAGAACTCACACATAATGAGGATTATATTTGTATCCTTCAGAGTAACCGAGCTCTTTCATGAACATCGTAGGTGCATTCCGCATCGCCATCGGCACTGTTGCGGTGGCATCCATTTTTGCCGCTACCTCGGCTGAATTATAGGCCTCATATGCACGTGTACTCTTTGGAGCCTCAGCGAGATAGGCAACTAGGTGGGCTAAGTTGATGCGACATTCCGGCATTCCAACCTGTTGACAAGCATGCAAAGTCGCCATTGCCTGAGATAGTTGTGAATCGTCATGAGGGATTGTACAATAATTCGGATAAAATCGACTCACCAATGGTAACGCATGGTTGTCCGCGAGCCCTATATCCTCGCTCGCACAGACAACCATCCTTCGGGCAATGTATAAGGGATCCTCGCCAGCGGTCAGCATACGTGCCAGCCAATACATTGCCGCACTGCCTTGACTACCGCGCACAGACTTGTGAAGAGCAGAAATCATGTCATAATGACTGTCACCTGTTCGATCGTACGAGCAGGACACCGATTGTCGTAACGAAGCAAGAAGCTCCTCTTCTTGGATGCTGTTCTTTGATGCAAAGACGAGCTCCAATAGAGAGAGTGCTGTTCGCGCGTCCCCGGCGGATAGAGATATGAGGGATGAGATGATGCGAGGTGTCAACTGGGGATAGGACGGATATGGACTTTCAACGTTGCACGATTCTGCCGAACCTTGTGTCATGGAGGGCTGGTCAGAAGCTTGGGAGCTAGTTGGCTGTTGCAAAGCCGACGACACAGCTGTCTCATCCCTGCAAGAAAGACGCTCCACTGCACGAGAAATGATGCTTCGCATTTCCTCGTCTGTGAGACGTTCTAGCGTGAACACACTAAATAGGTGTCAGACGTTGCGAATAGACACTTGTTTTCACGTACCGACAACGACTCATGAGAGCTCCCGTCAACTTGAAGGATGGGTTTTCCGTTGTCGCACCTATAATCTGTGTGTGTACAGTAACCATCACGCAGCGTGGTGGTGCAGCAACTGGTAAATTACCTGGATTTGGCCTTTCTCAATGTATGGTAAAAAGATATCCTAGACTTCATTAAGACCAGCGCATCTGCGAAGAAGGAGAAGCCTACTTGCTGAGATTTATTAAAACGATGAATCTCATCCAAGAACAGAAGGGTCTTCCTACTGGAGATATAGTCAACAGAACATCATGATCTAAGTCACCCACATACCTCCCCGTTAATGCCAAAGACCCCTTTGCTTCATCAAAGACATTACGAACGTCATTGATTCCTGACGAGGTAGCGCTCAACTCTCTAAAAATGCAATTTGCTTCTCTAGCCAGGAGTCTCGAAAGAGTTGTCTTGCCACAACTGTAGTTTGTTGGATGAGCCCATACCTCGTCATGCGAACGACGCTCACTCACCCTGGTGGGCCCCAAAATATGATGCTACCCAAGTTTCCAGATTCGAGGAGGTTCCTCAGCAATGAATGGGGTCCGATCAAATGTTTTTGTCCGACAAACTCGTCAAGACATTGTGGGCGAAGCCTTTCAGCCAGGGGTGCGCTAAGTTTTGTGGTCGAATCGCCGAACGCTCGCTTGTTGTTATGCTTTTGGCTACTGACGGACACTGGTTGCGTCACGGCTGAGGACGAGACGTCGATTTTTCGTTTCTTCTTGGACGGCCCTTCAGAGTTCATCTCGGGGGAGATGCGAGGTGCTTGCAAGCTACTTCCCTGGCCCTGAGAGAATATGGGAGCTAATTTGCCCTTTGACTCCTCTTTGGCATGTAACTGGCTTCCTGTACTCAATTTGTGTGCGGAGCATCCACTATCCAGATGGTTGTTGATGTCCCGCTCGAGGACAGGACACGAACATGCGGGGCTGTGGGCCAACAGTGAATTTCTGCACCAAGGCTATGATGAGAAATGCCTAGACCAACCAAGTTATTGGGGCTTCGAGCGTCAGGACGAGGTCATTAGACGAGACCGACGCACGCAATCCAATAACATACATACCAGCAGTCATCGATACGACGTTTATTGGAACCTAGTAGCCACGCTCTGCCGATACAGCGACACTGAAGATGAGTAGAACCTCTCGGGTAGTACTAGAAGGAAAGATGGACTAGCTCACTTTCAACTTCAAGGAGTACTAATTGCTCTACATAGTACATTACTACATTCGACGTGTGCCACCGGCCCACGGTCGCCCCAATTACGGACCTCCGCTTGGTCGGTATTGGACATTGCTCAGCCAACGGCTCTCAAGTTCATGAAATGGAGTAGCAGATCTATTGGCTTTTGCATTTGGCGCACAGTGTCCCAAGGTCATATAGGGCTGTTCAAGGGTACACATAGCAAGCAGACATTCAACTTTCTCTACCGCGTAGGGGTATCGCATTGATGCAACAACGACCAACGACCCCTCATGCACATGACCGAGTGTTCCAACATCCTTCGTGTTATATTGATTCTATAACGAGCATGAGGATGGAAAGCTTGCTGTGCGACGAGACTTACCTTGGAGGATATTGTTCAGTCTGTTTACGCGGGACGACACACTGAGGTCAATGCTCTTGTCGCCAAAGTCTACCACAATCCCACCCATGAGAGAGGGGTTAACCTATATGACGATGAAGAAGAGCTGAGCTGGGCAACGCTAAAGCGCAAACCTTGTTGACCACTTTCAGGGACTTTGCGTGTTGTGCGGCTTCCGACTGCTTGAGAATTGACTCGAGCTTGGCAGCGGCGTCCTTTGGAAGTGGTGCGGCCGAAGTGACAATGACCTCCAACTCTCCCTTGTATTTTGCAACAAGCTCATTGAATCCTTCGACGACGCCTTGGGTCTCATTCAGCCTGCCGTTTTCTGAAAGGACAGCAAAGAGGTTTTTGGTAATGTCGGAGACTGGCTCCTTCTTTGCGCCCTCTGCCTTTGCATAGAGTGCAGCCAGACCAGTGGCGCGTTCCTTCGCTGAAAGCGTCGGATTTGAGACGAAGGCGTTGAACTCGGGAGCTTCGGCAATGGACTTGGAGATGGTGTTGAGCTCGGTTTGTACTTTGGAGAGCACCTGGGGCGACTTGGCGAGAGACGCGGAGTAGAGAGCGTTGGAGTACTTGAGTGCGATGGAAGAGGCCGCCCGCCGTCCGTGGGTGGACGCGACGACGGAGGTGCGGAGGGCTGAGGTCAACATCGAACAGACGAGCAGAGAAAGATGAGCGGCCAGAGTTGGAAAGCAGCCGGCCTCGCCCGGGGTAGTGTTCCCACGGATGGGGGTTGTGTAGACCAGGGTCTTTTTCGAGCTCTTCGCCCCATTGCGGTCACGATACCATGCCAGCCGTCAACGGGGTGCACAGCGCATCGTCCATCTCCGATCAGCCTCGCCCATACTCTGTCCTCGTTACCGGCTTTGGTGTGAGTCCCCCTTATCCAGTACTTTGATTTCTTTCATCCATCTTGCCCGCGCCTGACCTCCACCGGGCCCAGCCATTCTCGCGTTATGCCGTCAATCCTTCTTGGCTGGCCGTCCAGCCACTGCACAACACCATCATACAAGCCGAGGTGCCAGCAGAACAAATCACCAACGACGACCCTCAAA
>QGOI01011266.1:0-23353 GCA_003313885.1 Boletus sp. MG55 | reverse complement strand
ATCAGGATCGAGGATGATATCGAGATCAGTCTTCACGTTAAACGTCACCATGACCTTCAGTCCAATCACAACCTCAATTTTGTCAGGTAGTTCCTGTCATTTCCCTGCTCTGGATCCACCCTTGATTGTACCCCTGGTCACAACAGCGTAGCGCTCAACAAGAGTAAGAACTTGCCCTTTGATCTTGTCATTAGTGGGGCAAACGAACTGTTGCCATATATCTTGGCAGTGTTTTTGAATAGCTGCATGGTTCCAGTGCCTCCTGAGTCGGAGTCCTGACGGCATGACAATGGGGCCTTATCAGTCTTTGTTACAAGCCTTTAGCCTTTATTACAAGCCTGTCATGACTTTCATAGTTACATAGCTTTACTTTCATAGAGATGTATGCACTGATGAATGATAAGTTCTGACAAAAAGACTTATTGTGATGCCACAAACTTCAAGATCTAACCAACACAAGCAGACGTCAAGCAAGGTTTTTGCCGACGCAAGTCGGCATTCACAAGTGTATTATTTGTGCAGATCTTCCGCCATTATGGAACTGTAAACCCCAAAAAATTCCCGCGTTTTAGCCGCTTCAGTCATGCGCGATTTTGATAGCAGTCAGCGCCACGCGGTTCAACGCGCAATTTCGGGACCCAATTGTACGCGATAGAGTCAACTAATGTGGCAGTCAGCGCGAGTGCACATTGAGTAAACTACAGTACTGTACTGAGAACTTGTACTGCAGAATTGAGTAAAGAAGCTCATCCGAATCTGTAGTTCCCAGCTTGACAGTATTTCCCATCCTTGGATGTCTCCGGCGCTCGATCCCTCGTCGTACGGTGGTCGACTCCCTCTGGGGTTTCTGTGGGTACGACGTACGCATGGCAGACGTTCTCATCTCCTGCGTTATCTCTTGGGCTGCTCACCAGAGTCATGAGGCTTACGCTGTCAGTCATTGGGTCTGTGGCCGCATCGCCTGGTCCCGTCGCTGCAGATCTGGCTGCACATTGTGTGCACAGGCGGACCTCACGTGTTCTGGCGGTTGTGCAGCTACCGATGCGATATCGTCGTGCTGCATGAGAGGGTAGTAGCAAGAGTAAACTGCCGATTGGCAGTACATACTGGTGTGAAAAAGGAATACCCAGGGGCAGGCTGCAGACGACATTGGGGCGGAGATTGAACGTCCGAAGATGACCTGCACACACACCCCAGAGCATGCCTCTCGAGAGACAGACGAGTGGCAGCAGCACTGAGCTGACCGCACACGAGACGGACGCACCAAGGCATCTGAGGGTGCAAAGGATGACCGCAACCACCCGCACGAGGCCATGGCCACTCGGGAGCAAGCCCAGGAGTCGAAGAACCACACGAGTGCACGATGCGCGTTGCACGACAACCCAGACGCGGACGGCACGTCGACGAACCCAACAGGACCTCCCAGAAACCCTGTGGATGCGACAGGCGACGACGAACGTCATCCAGACGGGCCCACAAAACCTCCCAGTAAGCCTGACGGAATGAGGGGGCGAGGGAGTGCGAGGAGCCAGGCGAGCAAGTTGGGACCATCCAGAGAGGGCCTAGTCACTGGGCATGGGCGACAGCAGTGACGATATGCGTCGACCTAGGGAGCCGGAGGAGGCAGCACAAGCGCTCCTCCGAGTCAGTTCTGTAGTTTACTCCACTTCACTCAATCAGTCCGACAAGTTGCCCACTTATTCCCCTTATTCGCCATATATTAATGATCCCTACTGCTACTAGTAGTATCTTGCTTCGATACCTGAGTCCAGGGTGCTCGGATTGTATAAGTCGCGCATAACGGGCACCCGAAATCGCGCATGACTGAAGGGCTAAAACGCGGGAATTTTTTGGGGTTTACAGTTCCATACCGCCATAAGGTCCCACAAATATTCGCGTGCACATATCCGTAACTTCACATCTCCTACTAGGACGATACACTACGTTCGCTTGCACCCTCAGGCTGGCCGGTGGAGGCAGAAGCGCGTTTGCATCCGTGCGCATCGTCGAGTGAGATATGTCACGCGTACTCAACTTATTCAACACCGAAGCACCCCAACCAAGCAGAGGGAGGTGTCGCTAACTATGCATCACTCTTCTTCTTCTTCTTCTTGGGAGAGTCTCCATTAGTTGCGGCTGCTTGAGATTTTTCGGCTTTGAGTGCTTTCTTTTTCTCCTTCCTTGCCTTGCGCTCGGCTTCTGTCTCGCTGTCCCCCTGCGCCTACGCTCAGCGAGTAAATACACAGATAACTGAGATATACTAACCTTGGTTTCATTGGCATTTGTTGGGTTATGTCCCTCACTTTCTCGCCGTTTCCGCTTTTTCTCCTTGTTTTCTCTCGAGTCCTCGTCAACGTCCATCTTGTCAGCGTCCGACTCAGTCGCCTTTTCTTTCTCGGCCTTTCGCTTTGCTTTTCGTTCTTCCTTCGCCTTCTTCTTCTCGGCCTTCACGTCCAGGACTGCTTGAATAGCCGTCTCTAATGGCTCTCGTTGTGTAGGCACGAGGTCAACAGCGTCCGCAGCTGTATTATACGTCTTTGTGTCCCCTTTCATCGTGAATTTTTGTTGCTTCTTGCCATCATCCGCATACCGTCGAATACCAGACACATCATTTTGATGTTCTAGTGCGCGCAGCCGGGACTCCAATTTTGCGCGGTTCTCGAGGCCAATAGAAGGGGCTTGATCCTCTGACTTGCCGTCGGCGTCGGTGAGAGCATCAACGCGGATTGAAAGTGCAGCTTTTGTCGCAACCATACGTGCCATCTGCAACACGCGTTCAACGGTCGAAGTAAATTGAAGGCCGGAGCGCAAGGCTCACCTTTCCCTTGAGTTTTGGAGGTGCTTGGCCGATCAGTGACGCCTGTGGACTGTGTGATCAGTCGGGAGCAAGAGCAAGAAAACAGTACCACGCACATGGTAAATGAGACCGTATTTTGGGGTATCATGTTTTGTTTTCAGTGCACGAAAGAGTGCTTTCTCAGCACCAAGAATTTGAACTGTGGAAGCTGGATGCTTTGCCAGGCTTAACAGGCTCCCAGCGTGTGATATTAGCCTTGCACCGACAAGATCGCCAACCAGAGCCGTGAGATTTGGAGCCACAGCATTCATGCGATTGCGCAAATATTCTGCGAGTTGGGCACGGTACGCCGAAATGGAGATCACCTGATCACACAAAGCGTGTATGTGCGATATGTCGCTATCTGAAATCTCTGTACCCATTGAAATCTCGGCAGCAGCTTTAAGGACCGCTTCTAGGTCCTCGGGCAAGATGGTTTCGAATGACGTTGTTACTGCATTGGTACGAAATCCCATAACCCGGATAACTTTTGCATACGCGAGGTTGTCCGAGATTATCTTAGCCATCTCGGGGAAATGCCACCCGTACCATTCCTTCAAGGCGTTAACGATAAACCAGAACTCGGTATGGAGTCTACTCACCTTGACGCGCATGGCATAGATATTTATTTCCTTGTCCAGGTCGTCGAGGAGGGCAATGGCTTGTACTATCATGGTGTCAACTTTGTTCGGAGAGAATTTTAGCTTGAAACTAAGACCTGCATGAATAACATGATGCCCACCATCACCCACAGACTTACCGGGATAGTGAGTGGCTTAAACCTAAGCTCATGGTAGCAAGGTCCTTGGGGTCAAGACCATCCATCAATGCTGCTATTTGGGCACGAATGCCTCTCCATAGATCGCTCTGATCATCAGTTGATAATGCAGAAACCTTGATGCCCAGCTTCTTCGATATAGAATGGGCTGGAAGGTATATGAGCACACAAGGCGCAAGAAGGTTGTCCTACATACCTAAACGGGGATCTATCACCACCAAAGATTCCTTTCCCTTGCCTTTGTCCACCACTTCGTCTGACAAGAACTTCTTCAGACCTTTCCCCAATTTTCCGTCCTGGACGGCTGTGAGATCCTCAACCGCAGTTGCCGTCGAAGTAAAACGATGCAGAGCCTTTAGCTTAAGCCTTTGAAGGCAGAGCTGATACATTAACTGCTAGACGGAGGTGGATAAGATCGACGCACAGTTTGTTTGCTTTCTCTGGTGTCTCGAACTCCCTGTATAGATCGGCCGAATCGAGTTTTGCTGAGTCGCTCAGCTTGAAGAGGCAGTAGCCCATAGCCGTCTCGTATAGGACCAGCATTTTTGAGGTGTGAGTCCACAAGAACGAGGTATAGCAATTATATGAATCCCTGTCTGGAGCCTAAGCTTTACTCGCTCAGCGCGTTTTTTCGAGCGTGGTAACTTGACCACGAAAGGCAATCCGGAGCGGATGAACGGGTTGATATTGGCCCGATCAACTTGGATGTTGTTCAAGACCTTGTTATCGTTCGCTTTCCTCGGAGTCACCGCCCAGGCAGTGTCCCAGACACCCCTCATCGTGGGCAATGCCATCGGGACCTCCTTTGACCCGGTGGTGTCGATGAACCTCTCTGCCATTGCGTCCGGAGAGTCATTCACAGCTCTTTCGCATCCTCACTTCCCCCACCACGCCGTTCGCATCAAAAAGTCTACCTTTTGCGACTCGACTGTATCGTCAGTCTACGCCCTTCGCATTTCTTTTCACGACACTTACTATAATCAGTGTTTATACCGGTTACTTGGATGTTGACCAGGGTGCCAAACACTTGTTCTTCTACTTCTTTGAAAGCAGGAGGGACCCAGCCCAGGGTAGGTCTAGCATCTAATGTACACACAAACGGTCGACGTACAATGATTATAGACGATGTCATGATGTGGATCAATGGAGGTCGGGTATCCCTAGTTTCTTATCTGCAGACTCGGACTCATGAGTCAGCACACTCCAGGACCGGGATGCACCTCTTCCCTCGGTCTGTTGTTTGAACTAGGTGCGTACCCTTGTTTCATTCGATAATGAAACGTCCCCTTTTATGCATACGGGTTTAGGTCCTTGTCGCATTGATATCACGGGAACTTCCACTAATGGTACAACCTGGAACCCTCACTCGTGGAACAACGAGGCCAATATCTTCTTCCTCGATCAGCCGTAAGTCTGCCCGCTTATATGATTATTGAGTAAACAGCTTTCTCGATAATCGTAGTGTTGGGGTTGGGTACTCTTACTCCGACTTCGGTGAGACTGTGGAGACAACCGAAGAAGCCGCTCGTAATGTCTACGCGTTTTTAACCATCTTCTTCGAAACTTTCAAACAGTTCGCTGGACGGCGCTTTCATCTGTCTGGGGAGTCGTATGCGGTGAGAGGGTCATTGAAAACTATGTTCTACATGGCAAAGCATGACTGTCTGCGTTAGGGTCGCTACCTTCCCGTGTTCGCTAGCGAGATATACGATCAGAACGCCATCGCCAAGGCTGAAGGCCGTGCTGTTATCAATCTCCAAAGTGTCCTTATTGGAAACGGTATCACAGACGTTTCAACGTAACTATCTGATTCTTGTCCACACGCACCGTTGTTGAGCTCAAGCATCTGAAGGCTATACGAGGGCCTGTACGATATCCAATGTGGTACATCTGCTTTAGACGTCCCCTTCCAAACTATCAGCAACTGCGTCCAAATCAAGGCAGCGGTAAGTGATTATCTGCTCCATTCCTGTTATCACTCAAGTGGCTGCCTGCCGTAGCTGCCAAGGTGCCAGGAAGGGATGCGTAAATACTGCATCGACCAATTTGATCACATAGGTTGTGCATCTACGGTGGATTTCTGTGACAAGCATATCAGAGGACCCTACTGGGATAGTGGTGGGTCTTACTCCATCGCGACCTTGCATCAACTGGAATATTATTAGGACGAAATGCCTACGACGTGTCTATGGTTCCGTATTTCCTCTCTTTCGTATTTGTGGTTCGCATCGTTGAACTTGCTCTAGGTTTGCGAAACACAGGATCTTTGCTACCCTGAAGATGATGCCATCGCAGAGTTCCTCAATCACCCTAGCACGCGTGCCATACTAGGCGCTGAAAGCCCTGGAAATTTTACCTTGTGTTCCGACACAGTTGGCGGTAACTTCGTTTCGCACTTGGATAAGTGGTCGCACCACACCCAGGATTATGTTGCAGCCCTTCTCGAGCGTGGCATCCGAGTTCTAATTTATGCTGGGACATACGACTGGCAGTGTAACTGGGTGGCTAACAAGCTTTGGGTCGATAAGCTTGACTGGACCGGCAACGAAGCGTACAAGACACAGGCCTGGAGGTCTTGGTTAGTGAATGGGAATGCTGCCGGAGAAACGAAAACTAGCGGCAAGTTGACATTTGCGAGCGTGTACGGTGCTGGTCATATGATGAGTACCTTTAAATCCGCATCATTTGTTCACTATCTGACCCATGACTCAAGTCCCTCATGACAAGCCTGAGGAAGCATTTGCGTTAGTGTCTAGATGGTTGGCCCACAAGGACATTTAACCCCATCTGTCATAGTATACCCCAAGTGCAAATTGCTAAAGTGATAATTGTATGCTTCTAACTCCACAAGGAACACCCATGAGTTCTGCATCAAGTGTTCGGAAGGTTTTCTGGCCACGACTTTTTCACACCCATCATGCCTACCGGCAGTCTCGTTTCCAGACCTTACAGGCGCCGTGGTGGTCGATTGTAGCCAATTAATCACGAGCTGCACAGAGTTCCCATAAGGTATTCGTCCCTGCGATACCCCGCATTGCCTCTTGGCAAGGGGAACCGAATCCCCACGTATGTTGTCGTGCGAGAGACGGAAATCTCTATAACGACAAAGACTCGGTGCCATGCCCAAATAGCGTATTGTTCCGATCCGCCCAGAAGGGGGACAAAGCCACAGAATGTGAGTATTGTTTCCTTCCCGACCCGCTTCTCGTACTGTCTCAGGGCGGCAATACATCTTGTGGTGAGCTACCTGCTATTTCACTTTGTTACAACTCTTGAACTACATATAGGCCTGGTTTGCTCGGGAGGCAAGACTCCTCAATTTAATATATATCTTGTGGGTTCACTTGTTCAAACTCTGCAAGTGGTCTAAGATACATGTTCTTCCGATTATATTCTTCCTTTGCGCTTGCTGTGGTTTTCGCATACCCCTTAAAGCGCAGTGCAGCAGCAGACATTCAAGTATTGGGTACGTTGTGGGCTTTGGTCACGAAGCGAGTTACTGAAACCGTCGCCATCCTAGCATTTGCCAATGTGTTAGAGCAGCTGGAGTCTGCCCTCTACGCACAGGCACTGGAACGATTTGATGCTTCCAGCTTTCAGGCAGCAGGTTTCGCTTCGTCCCAAATTCCGATTCAACAAATTCAAACGATTTGCGAATGATGAGAATATCCATGCAATTACTTTGCAGGTTTGTGAAGTACTGTTAATTTACGGATCAAGGATAAAGCTCTGCCTTTCCAGTCAGCCACCAATGCTCTTGGTGGCCGGGTCGTCCCTAACTGCACGTTCAATTTTTCTTCAGCCCTCGCAGTGTTCAATATGATGGTTGCTGCCGTACGAGCAGTTGAGAACGTCGGTGTTAGCGGTTACCTGGGTGCATTGTCTTCGTTGGCCGACCCGGCGCCGGTCACGGCTCCAGGTAGTATCATGACGGTCGGGGCTCGCCACCAGACTATTCTTAACCTCCTGTCCAACGCGACAAGCATCTCTCGGCTATTTGATGTCGCACTTACCCCGGCAGATGTCCTCGCAATCGCAGATACATTCATTTCTGGATGTAAATTAGGCTTTCAGGTCCATCGTACGAATCCCTGCATACCACGCTGCTAACTTGCATATACATACATTTAGCAAATCCCCCTCTGACCGTCACGAACAGCGGACCCTTCCAGGCAGGAACGAAGCTTAATTTCAGTTCACCTGCTCTGAACGGAACCACCTCGGTGAATGAAAGCCCTTGCCTCTACACATAGTACTGCTGGCTAATCAAATTATGCTCTTGCCAGCAACTAACCTAGGAAGGGTCGAACGCGTCCCTTTACCAACCAGTGGACGGTTGCACGGTTCCTGCCAGGCTGCGAACATGTCTTCATCACCAAGGACCAAATGGCGATTTCATCGCCATCCAAAATGAATGGGGCAACGAACTCGAGTATGGTCGTCGCTGGTCCCGCGCTGCTTTTCATCAACCAGCCAGACTTAACATTGGCAACCTAATCTGGCCCGATCTCAATGCTAATGGTGCCGCAACTGGGAATCTTACAACATTACCGGCCATTGCTTCCAATACTACGTCACCTGCGCCAGGTGTATCATACTCGTCCTCTTCAGATCTATGATTCCTTATCAAGGAACAACCTCAGTACTTTCAGTGCTCACATATACTTCTGCGGCTCCGACGACTGCTATTCCATCGGTGGGTGCTTACACGACTACGTTATCTCCTGCGCAAGCTAGTGCTCTCCTGTCCAGTTTGGTAAGCTGATTAATTTTCCAATCCTGTAGTAGAAGTTTGTACGGAGTACAGTGTAATTGTCTTCGATATCTAGGAATTAATGCAACAACGCTGGTATAGCAACGGCACTGTAACGCATAATCAATCCTCGTCACTGTCATCACTTGAGGAGGTGCTGTCTTCGTCTGGACTCAACTGCCCACCAGCAAATTGGTTCAACGAGATTGGTCGTCGGGAAGCTCCCGACGGCGTCGCAGCCGCCAGTATATCTTCATCCAATCCCTCCAATTGCTGCTCCATCTCCTGTTCAAACGCATCAAGGTCGATCTCCTGAGTATCATTTTCCACATGGGGGTCACCACCAACAACCGGGTCCCAACCATCTTCTTCCGAGTCAGAATCCTCCTTAGGAGGAAGTCGCGAAGATGGTAGGACAACGGAAGCTGAGGCATTCGGGAGTGCCAGTTGGGTGGCAGGTGGGGGTTTCTGAACCACCGGCGAGAGTTTTTGGCGTTTCGTTGTACGAGTGGGAACTCCAAAGGCGAGGACCTCCTCCAGTTCAGAATCAACATCCTCGGGTTCAGGTTCTACCTTTGCTCTTGAGAATTCCTTCGACTTGTGTTTCGGCTTGGATATCGGCTCCTGCTGGTTGGGAGGAATGCTGCGTGGAGGTTTGGATTTAGGTGGTATTGTCGGCGGTGGCGCTTTACTGGCAGCAAGGAGCAACTCTTCCTCTTCCTCTTCTTCCTCCTCCTCCTTGAATCTTCGATTATATTGTTCCGAGGTGACTGTTGCAATGACTTCTTCGAAGTCATCATCTGGCTCACCCTCCGCATCCTCAAGCCCGACTAAGTCTCTTTCCAGTTGGTTAACTAGGTCTATGTCGTTATTGGCAGGTTGGGGCGTGATTGGCATTGCTAGATGGCCAGAAATGAGTGTGTCAAGGTAGCTTGAGAGGAAGACGAATCTCACGAGAAGCTGTCTCTCGCTGATTTGTAGATGATGACTGAACTTTTCGGTCATAAGTGAAATTCATAAACGAGTCAATCTTTTCGAGAGTGAATGTCTATAGAGTCATGCACATAAGCTGAATAGTCAACCGAATGAACTAGGCACTCACACCGAGGTCTTCGTCATAAATCAACACACAGTCATATTCTTTGACTGGCTGTTCTGCGCCTTTGAAGAGGTGGGTTTCCCTCGCCTGTGGACGACGTCTCGGTGATCGTTCAATAATAAGACATGCACGCACTTGTGAACTTGGTCGCTCTACCACGACACTCGTCGATTCCTTGGTGCGCTGTACCTCGATAGAACCAGGTTTATCCGGGTCGATTGATTCCGGCTTGAAGTTGTCTGAGGCAACGAATTGCTTGTATATTAGTAGTGTAGGCATCCGAAACCCCGACGTACAACGGAAGGAATAAAAGCTGCGATCTGGGAGGTTACTAGCGCGCTTCGGGGGAGCGATGCCCTTTCGGGCCTTGAGTGCTCGTCCGAGCGAGGCGCCAATGGTCACTTTGTGGCGTCCAGTGGCGGGCATCCATTGGGCATCGACTGAGGCCATGGTAGAAGTTCGATAACAAGAGACGTCTGGTTATGCATCCAGCGGCCCGCCATCATAAATGGTCCCCGTTTGGGCCCCTTGAAGGCTTTGCCGGTCTCTTTGTGCTGAAGTAAGCAACAGTGGACTGCACCCAGGAACGGGAAAGACGAGCGAAAGGCGCAGGCCAACGAAATCCACTGAACAATTCGATATAGCGAGTACAGGAAACAAATAATCCACCATCTCCACCATAAATCATGTCAGGAAGCCTCGGCAAAGCGAACCTTGGCTTTCTTTTTCTTTTTTCGTGCGTCCACATCAGTGCCACCATCTGTTTCCGCGTGTTTACGTTTCTTCCGCTTTTCCTCCACTGTGGGTACTACTTCTTCGGCTGGTGCAACGAACGCCTCAGCACGTTCCGCACGGCGCTTGGACATTGCCTCCGCTTGCTATATGACATGTCACCAACAACGGAATGAAATCGAGCATTGCATATATACCTTCTGTTTTCGTTGTTCCTCCTCTCGTGCTTGTTTTTGATGAGACTTGAGGAAGTACTCTCCCGACTCGAGTTGAAGGTCAACCTAAGGAACCAAAGAGCTGAGAAGCTACTCCACAATCAATGATACGCCAATACCTTGCGAGGTTGTTGGGGTGGCGGGAAGGGGGTATAAACTTTCTTTGCATGTTTTTCTTTCTTGGTGGGTACGGGCTCAAGGCCAGCTTCTTTGCGAGCTGCCTCCTTTTCCGTGAGCTTTTCGTTTTTCCGCTTAGTCTTCTCAGACGTCTTGAGGTGGCGCTTCCGGAACTGAGGGAGGAAACGGTCCCATGTCTCGTTTGCGAGTTTGGGGTCTTTGG
Source organism: Boletus sp. MG55 (assembly GCA_003313885.1). NCBI lineage: Eukaryota > Fungi > Basidiomycota > Agaricomycetes > Boletales > Boletaceae > Boletus > Boletus sp. MG55. The sequence continues at coordinate 12,600 of QGOI01011266.1, read as the reverse complement.
CCAATTCTCGCCGAATCATGAGTTCCTACAGGAACTTTCAACAAAAGTTAAACCGTGACAGAAATGAACCAACTTTTATTCGGTATATTGGGTGTATGTTCTTCATGCAATCCAAAACAATGCGTCGCACCTCCTTCAACGACTTGTGTGGTCCCATGACGCTGACCGTATTACCTTGGACTAAAACGTAGCACTGCGTCAAGAGCTCGATTGCCTAATTCTTTCATTGTGAGCACCTTGAAAGGTATGGTGACATCAAAGCTACCTTAAGAGTACTGCCGTCAGGCCCGATGATGCGCTGCCTCCTTTTGACAAAGCGCTCTTTGTTCCGTACAAGATTTCCAATTTTAATGATGTCACACGCGATACCATCTTGGAGGACTTTTGCCGCTTGAGTGAGCGCAACGCCTCGAGCGAGGAGCTTTATTATGTCGCGAGCTTTCAACACGATATACGGGTCATATGTTTTACGCGTCGTGCGTACGGACATGGACCCGTGCACCAGATCAAGCGTGCATGCGATTCCCTATGTTCTGTGCAGTTGAATGTAATCGAGATGGCCTTACGGACTTACATGAGGCTCTAGAGTTCGAGTAACCGCGCTCCACACTTCCCTCAAATACTTTTCTCTGTACTTTGGAAAAAGAGTCGCAAATGAGGATTCTTCGGTAAACACACCGCCTTTATTATCTGCTGGCAGGAAAGGGTCGACCTTCCACTGATATTGTTTCAGCATCATGGCTCGCACCAGGCCAAGTTACGCTCACACTGAATGATAATCAGATTGTCGTAGAATAGGGAATTTCGGCAACAAACTGCTCACTGGTCAATGTCATCGGTGTCCCATGCTGATTCAATTAGAATCAGAAAGACACACAAGAGATATCGAGAGGCTCACGTTTGTCTTTGCGGTGCTTCTTAGATGAGCTCTTGACTGGTTCCTCAGGTTGGGCCGCCATGACACGCTGGGTAGTCCCGGAAAATGTACTTGAAGTTAATGAATCGAGTGTTGCTTACACCAGGTCACGTGCCTACGTACTCATACGTTCAAATCGGAATATCCTCTCTCTGTTTGGTGACAAGCCATATCTCTTCCGTAGAAGCACAGCACCCATGGACAGTCTCGTAGCAGGTGGTTCGCTCGAAGAAACTGTACAACCCCCATACAATACTGCACTTTCAAATGAGGAAGTCTTGGAGGTGCAAGTCTCCGAGTCAAACGAGGATGCACAACCAGCAGCGTCGGCGTTACTAGATCGCATTGGTAGTGCCAAGGTATACCTACTCTCCGACTCTACCCAAACGAGAACAGCGAAGGTGCGCTGAGTTGTATGACGATATTCACCCGGAGAGCAGCTGCCTGATGCTACAGGTTTCTCCCCGCGAAGCGGAAACGTCCCGACATCGAGGAGGATGAAGACGTGGATATGGATGAAGGTACGTTCACTGATGAGGTGACCATTTGTTCGACTGAATTTCGGTGTGTCAGACTCCGTGCTAAGAGCTAATGCTCTCTTCCTCACCGGTGCACCCATCTCCCACCTTCCGACAGCACGCATTTTCGCGTATGTCACACATTTTGACGCACAGCCGATCGGCCTGGAATGGGTGAACGATAGCAGTTGCGTGCTGGTATTTGATTCAAAAGCTCTGGCACGTGCCGCACATCGCTTTCTTCGAAAAACTGCCGCGGAAGATATGGATGAAGAGGGTTTTGTAACGGCGAAGGCTATCCCTGTTACCCTTTGGCTCCCGGAAGATAGAATAAGTAAAAGTCTTGGGCAAGGGGAAGGGGTAAGGGGTACCATAAAGATGAGGTGGGCGAAACACGATGATTTGAAGAAGAAGGGTGCGAAGAAGGAGAGCGAATTCTACAAAAAATACGGGTCGGGCGCAGGGAAAGATGGTGATGCACCACGGAAGCGGAGGCGAGACGAACGTTCACTGATGGACGCGTCGGAGCTCGATGATGACCTGGATGCTTTTCTTGGACGTGAAAGGCGGACATCACATTCTCCACCACCGACAATAACGCACACCTGGGATCACTCGTCCGAGAGTAGGTCGCTAGTCGAGCGCACCTCTTCGCCAGATCCTGGTGTCAATCTGAGGCATCGCATTTCTTCCGCACCACGTGATGCCTTGACATCCAGATTCTCCGATGGTCGTCGATTTCATGATAGAGATGAGCAAGGTGACTTCCGGCGGGGTAAGGGTAGGGGGCGAAGGAACCCTCGACCGCAGAAGACCCAGAAAGAACTTGACGATGAACTTGATGCTTTCCTGAACGAGAAAGCCTAGTTTTGGTATGTTCAGATTCTGTCAAGCCTGTCCATTTCTGATTGCGCCTCTCTCAAAGAGGTTCTCTCATGATTCAATGCGTCTGATATATGTTGTTCAGTTTGTGTGTACTAGCAGCGTGACAGAATATTAAACACCACTTTCAGGAAACTTTTGAATATCACTAGTATGACGTCGCTCATCCGTCTGATTGCAAGTTAAGAAGATTCAATTGGTGTTGAAGTGTTCTCGTGCAACTTGTCTTCTCTGAGATCTGGCTTGCCTTCGTCTCAATGACACACCAGGTTAGAATGCTGACGATTCTCGTCTTGTATGGCTTCAGTGCTATAGAGTAAGGCCCTGTACTGTGTCAGGGCCGCCGTTCCTAGAGACCATTGAGTACTGAGTACTGAGCCTCGTCTCTGATTGGCATAGGCATTGATTCATTGAAGCGATCGTCCTCAATCAATTATTGCAAAGTAGCGAGTGTCGGAGATCTTGAGAAGCATTCCCACGTACCTTGCTGCCTTGCATGATACCACTTATGCTGCAAGTACGAGAAGACCTGATTTCTGGCAGGTGATTATCGAACTGTACTATTCCATCTAAGTGAGGCCTTGAGGCCTTGAGGACCGGACCGAGGTTACAGTGTTCATAAACAGGGGCAGTTCCAAAATTGGTGTTCTGAATGTTTTGAGTGCCGAGCAAGTACTGAGCCTACGCTCCTTCACTTCTGGACATCATGGCGAGGAAGACGTCTGTGTGGCGTCAATCCAAGGACCAGGCTGGGGGATCTCGCACAAGAGAGCCATCAATGTCACCACCTCTGCCATCGCACATAACCAAGCCCGATACGGATGACGAAGATAGGAATGCCAGTGCTAACTCCTCCCACTGGCACTCGGATGCGATCCAGGAGGACGACTATGCAGGGGAGAGTGATGATCTGGTGAATACAGATGGGCATGCAGGTCCAGCCCTTTCTGAAAAAACAGTCAAGCCGCTCAGCCCCGAGGCTCTTGTGGCCTTCAATGCGGCTCAAGCGCGTTCTGGGGTCATATACATTTCGCGTATACCGCCTGGCATGCAACCTGCCAAGGTTCGTCACCTATTATCTCAATATGGAGAAGTAGGGAGGGTGTATCTACAGCAGGAAGGTAGGATAGTTCGATTCCTTCTCTCGATGTTTGCTTAAGGCTTTGGCTAGATGCAAAGACGGCATACTTAAGACGGAAGCACACTACCACAAAGAAGCCCCACTTTGTCGAGGGCTGGGTAGAATTCAGGGATAAGCAAGTTGCCAGGTCCGTTGCGGAGATGCTCAACGCTGAGCCGGTCGGAGGAAAGAAAGGGACACGATGGCGAGATGATGTATGGACGATGAAATATCTTCCCAAATTTAAGTGGAACATGTTGACCGAGCAAATAGGTGAGGATATAAACTGCCTAATTCATGCTGCCGCTAATGCACGGAATAGCTCATGAGGCTGCTGTGCATGCAGCCAAGCTGCGAGTTGAACTCGCACAGTCGAAGTCAGAGCAGCGGGAATATCTCAGGAACGTTGAGCTTGCACGGATACTGGACAAGCGAAACGAGAAACGAAAAGAAAAGGGACAAGGGCCAGTCGAACTCAAGCGACAGGCCGACGACGAGGGAGGGAAACAAACGAAACGGCCAAAGATTGTAGACAACACGGCTCAAGGTGGCGAGCTGGCGAGCATGCTGGGTAGCATATTCTAGTTTCCGTGCCGACATGCCGAGACACATTTGAATGTCAGATTGAGTCGGAGAATGTATGCAGGGGGAAATGTCAGCGTTGGCGTGGCTGAGAATTTCTTGTATCGCGCGCACATTGTTCGCCAACGCTGCGTCGAGTTCTTCGACCCAGCCTCAAAACAACGCAGTGTCGCGATACAAGAGGTCTGTCTTATTCTCCTCCTCATGCCTACAAGCGCTCTCTCCTCTCCCACTCTCTCTTGTCCTCATTCCTGTTCTCGAGCCATGGACTAAGTCTCTAATTCCCCTCTCAGCTCTTTACTCTTCTTGAGATATCGCTCATGTCTTCTTGGTCTGCTTCTGCTTACCCACCTCCACGGCGCTCTCGTTCTCGCTCTCCAAGGGGCGCCTTCCCTCCGCGGCCACCGTATCCTGATTCCTACGCTCCAGACTACCGTGGCGCATGGGACGGTTTTGACAGAGAGAGACCGTGGCCTGACCATGAGAGAGATCGTATCCCATATGACAATGCCAGACGCGGGAGGAGCCGTAGCCCCCCTCCCGATGAAAGTATGTCCTAAATACATGTACAACTCTTCGTTGTCTCATTCTCTTGCAGATCGCAAGCGTCGTCGTTCCATGTCACCTTACGACCGGGAACGTTATGACCCCCGTCCTCGATATGGCGATGACTATGGTATCTTGTTTGAATCAATTATTGCTCCAACTTTAACAACATTCCCTTTCAGATGCTCATTCCCGTACGTATAGCTATAGATCGCCTCCTCGTGCACAGTTCCCTGCGCCGTACCCCCCTCAGCCGCCGCCACCATCGCGGCGAGCACCTGTCGACCCCCGTACCATGGACCATCCTGCTACGTTGAAACAATATGCAGAGTGGTTTAGGTATTACTTCCCACAACAAGCAACTGAGGAAGACAATGCCGACAAAGCTGCGGAGCAAGAAGCAGGCGATGGCTCCAAGCCTCGCAATGGTATCCGTTCCCGCTGGGAGAAATACAAGAAGGAATTCATGTCTACTCAGGTTCGTACCCTTTGTCCCACTCGTCAATCGCAGTTCAGATACTCTTCCCAACGATGACTTTCGAGGTGGATTTGACTGAATTCTCGTATTTGTATTGTAGTTGCAAACGATGTTTGACCATCACAGGAAGTCTCCTTGGTTTGCGGAGAAGTATGATCCAGCACCGGAGTTTTCAGCGCTCCGTCGTCGGGTTAGAAAAGATGGATGGAAAGGTCGTTTGGACACTTTTGTTCAGGACTTGGAGTTGGGCAAATTTGACCCCGACCTGAATGAGTCTGAGCCCGACTCTAGTGCACAACACAAGGACTCTGCAGTCTCGGGTGATGTGGGCGAGAGCGTGGTTCCCACCGAGGAAGTGAAGAATGCTGCAGATGATGACATGCAGTTCACTATGGATGCTGAGGAAGATGCTGGTGAACATGATGTGGGTCGAGTTGAGAATGGGAAAGGGACTGCTGAACACAAGCGGAGCAATCGCGGCGAAGAGATATCTGTTCCTCCCGAGGGCAATCAAGTGATGATTCGTACCATCCCTCCGGACATTGGTCGACTCAAACTTGAGGAGGTGTGTTTAACACGACCCTGCCCTTTGTACAATCTTTAATTTGCTTTGCAGGCTTGTGGCAAGATTCCAGGATATATGTATCTAGCATTAGGTGATCCCCTCCAGAAACGCAATTTCTACCGCGCGGGTTGGATCAAATTCCGTGACGACGCCGACATGACCGCCGTGATGAGTGAGCTGAGCGATAAAAAGGTCCGTTGTTTGGAGCCAGCCGTCCTTCAGCACGCTTAATTTATACGGCGTTGTAGATTGAAGGGTTCAAATTGCACGTGTCGCATAATACGAAACCCTTTGTCAACCGCATTCGCTACGTCCCTGAAGTCGCAAGCAGGCCAGACCGCATCGAAAAGGACCTCGCGAATGTGAAGATTCTGGCGTCGATCTTAGAAGAAGAATATACCGCGTTGTATAAATCTTCGGCCTCTTCTACAGGTGACGATGGTATGGAAACGAATGGCGGTGCAAGGCCGGAGGACCTCGGTGTGCAAGCAGACAATGAGGATGATCCAGTGCTGAGAGAAGCTGGGTCTAAAGCGGTTGAGCGGCGAATTGAAAAAATCATGGAGGAGTTGCATGAACAAGGTGTTGATGAGAAGGTGTTGGAGGCGAAGAAGGTGAGCAGAGTTTATGTCCACACCGTGAAACCTCTTCATGCTGTTCTCGTCCAAGGCGGTGATTTCTTTGGATTTGTATATTGCCTACCTGCGCGCAGCATATCACACCTGCTACTACTGCGCTGTTGTTACCGATCATCTGGAAGAATTACAGCGCAAGTGCTTGCAGCACGTGAGGAAGGCTCTGTCGAAGTCACTACTCGAGGAGGTCAAAGCAGCCGAAACCGAGAAAGCCGAGAAGGAAAAGAGAGAAAAGGAGGAGGAAAAAGAGACCGAAAACGCAGTACCGAAGCCCGCTGAAACCAGGGACTGGAAGAGAAATGGTATGCACCCGCAACATATTCATGTTCATAATTCATAACCCAGCCTCCGTAGACGAGCGTTGGTTGGAGTGGTTCGATACGAAGATTGCTCTCCTTATCAATAAGGACGGTGTGGACCCCCGTGACTACGGGGGCAAGAGCTACGACGAGTAAGTGTTTACTATTTCGGCCCTAACAACGATTCTATGTTCATATCCTACCAGGGAACTTTCGAAGGCAGTCGAACCATTCATCAAACAGGAAGACGAAGGACGTTTCAGATGCAAAACATGCCAAAAGCTGTTCAAGGCCACCTCCTTTGTTGAGAAGCACATTGCCAACAAGCATCCTGAGCTTGTCAAGCAGCTCGATGAGGTAAGAACAGCTTCCTGATTAAAAGGGGTGTATTGATCTCCGGCAGGTCCCGTATTTCAACAATTTCGCACTAGACCCTCACAGGATCCAGCCTTTCACGCACCCTCCTCCCGTGACAGGCAACAATCAAGCACCTCCGCAGGCGTATGGTATTCAGGGCCCGAGTGTTTACATTGCCGAATATGGTCGTCCTAATCTGTTTTATGGTCACCCTGCGGCATATGTACCCCCACCACCTTACATGGGCGGCGGTTATTGGGACCCTTACGGTTATCAATATCCGCCCGGTTCTTTCCCGCCCCCACCGCCTCCGCGGAGGGACGAAGCCACCACGGCACGTCGTTTGAGTGATCGCATAAGCGGCTATGCACCGGGCTTTGATCAGCCGATGGAGATTATGGTTCCCGCGGCGGCTGGTCTGCCTGCTAAGCCTGTCATGGCATTAGATGCACCTCTTGGTGCCCACGAAGCAAATGGTCGAAAGGGCGGTCGTCGCCAAGGGGCGGGCGGCGCGCCACCGCCACCACCGCCGCCTGACGCCAAGGAGGACCCACGGGCTGCGGCGGGCAAGAAAGTTAGCTACCACGACATGGACTTGGTTGCCGAGGGAGATGTTGAGCTGACCTATTGAAATCTTACTTTAACAGCATACTATTTTGGGAGACTGTAACATTTTTTACGACGTGTTTTTATGAAATCTACACTGGTCGCTTGCATTTGCCATGAGGAGTCCGACAGTTTGTGACAGGGAGTGACATTGTACACCCTTCATTTCAGGTGTTGGACATCGATCGAGGGTTTAGTCAAGCACGGTAACCCTCCCTCAAAGTTCCGAACGCCAAGATACTTATCCCATCTCGTCTCCTGGCGAGGCTTTTCCTTTCTCTTACACTCTTATAATCGCTGTGGCCAGGAGCTTGGTTTCTTGTCGCCACCGTCCCCGAGTCTGCCCGACTCGTCATGACCGGGGCAGCAAAACAGGTCTTTGCTCCTCGTCATCCTCTCTCCCATGATGACCCTGCACTCACATCCGACCTTGTCGGTCCAAGCAAGTTTGCCGTGACTTGGCCCGCCGAGCCCTCTCCACCCATCCAGTCGCCTCTTGGTCATCCCGTGGAACGATCTGCTATCCTCAGCTCTTCTGAAGCAGACTCCGATCTTTCGGAAAGGGAGTTTTCGTCCATCGATAAGCTCTCACAGGCCGAACTCTCTGATGATTATGACTCCTCGCCCAACCACCGCAGGAGTTCTCAGCAGCAGTTTGGAGTCGTGAGCCCGCACGACGGCTGTTCTGATATTCCCCGACCATCACGCACATTCCCAGCACCTTTACCCTCCCAGCTTGAACACCTTCAGAATCCTCGCAGGACTCAAGCGGTGCCTCCGCTCCCAACAGGTGTCTCAGTCATGCCTAACCCCTCGGACAGCTCGCGTTTCCACGAGGTTTCATTAGAGCTGGCAGACTCCGTGGAAATGGTCGTCCAGACACTCCTACAGATATCTCCCGCGCAGATCCTTGACCCTGCCAAGGAACAATACGCGGCTTGCTCGCTGTCTGTACCGACCTCTTCCTTGTCCGCGGTGCTCACTACGATGAAGAATCTAAACTTCGTGTCCGCCAACATGCCAGAATTGTGTGCACGGAGCGGGCGTACTAATCCGCAGGCTGAAATTGATGCACCGGTTTCATCACCCGTAACACGCGCTCCGATCACCCACTCCGACTTTGATGTTGGCGAAATGCTGCAGGGCGTGGGCGACGCGCTGAGCGGCTGCGCATCGCAGAGAGGTGTGGACCTTGTGCTTTTCCATGCGGATGTCGGCTTGAGACACGTCGCTGTTCGCGGAGAGGAATTCGGGCTTTCCAACACTTTAACACATGTGAGCAAACCCTACGGTGTGATGGAGCAGCAGCGTTCTGACGGTTTTAAAGGTTATTCGCCAAGTTCTACGCACTGCCTGCCCAGGTGACGCGATCGACGTCGAGCTGTCCATCAGATCGGTCTTGGATGGTTCCTCCGATTCCCCAATTGAGAGTGAGAGCAGGCGCCATCAAAACAGGAGGGGTTCCTACATGTCGAGCCTCGATGATGGGCAGGTTCGTTGCGCATTTCAGATCAATCATTATTTCATCCAATCGGAGGCGAGTAACGACATGCTTGCTCCTACCGTTACCGATCATCCTTTGGCCCGCCCCAAGCCCGATTTCGGATCCCCCTTGCTGCAGCGACTGTGTTCACGCACAGGTGCTTCCTTCGTTTGCGATCTGCCTGCCCGGGAGTTACTTCCAGGTCGAGCATGCGAATTAGTGTTCCCCTTGGAAGCTGGATCCCCTGCCGTCATCAGTGCCAGAACCACGCCCATAGTAGAGTATGGTTCGCCGCTACTCTCTGGGGCTCGGATAACTAAAGAACCTACCCTTGAGGAGTTGATGCAGTTTTCTGACACGCTGCGGGGCAAGAAGGCCACCTTGTACGCGAAGGAGAACAGCGCGTTTGCACACCATTTGACGAGTTATCTCACTGCGTGGGGTATGGATGTCAGCCACGTCTCGCAGGAATCTGAACCAGATGGCCATCAAGGGGTCTTCGAGAAGGCTTCGTCCTCCGACAACAACCCAGGAGCAAACTTACAGTCGGCCAAGTCTCGCCACTGGAGCTCTTCAGACCACATCTCCCACGACACTCCAAGTATGGTGGCTAATGGGACTCCCCGAGTCGTATCGTCAGGAACTTTCATTTTCATCGATGACGACGTGTCGGTTTTGCGTGAGAGGATACAGAAGGACCGTGCTGAGCAACAGCCTCTTCCATCTGCCGTACACTCACGGAGCAAACGGCCGTCGTTGGCTGCTCATCACCGACCCAAGTCCTCCCCGCAGATAGCTAGAGCTTTAGGATACGGTTCTCCCGCTGGCACGCAAGCACCGTCTGCGCATGTTATCGTGCATTTCACGAGCTTGGCAAACTATAAGGTTGTTAAGGACATCGTTCAAACGGACTTTGCTCTTTCGGTTGATGCATTCATCAAGCCACCTTTGGACATCATGATTATCCCGAAACCAGCGGGACCGCGTCGGTTCTTGACCGCCCTTCACACTGCGGTGACGAAGCCCGTCGTCGATCCTCTTTTTGCTCCTATTGCAAACTCCCCGACAAGTCCGGGGATCCACGGTCCACCTTTTTTCAACCATGGGCAAACGACACCCAAATCTCCACCGTCGCGACCTATTTACTCTCCACGTGGAAACTCTGATCGTGCTGTCAAGTCACCGAGGGAAGTGATGGGCGAACCACATGCACTGCATCCACCTTCTCCGCTTGCCATCTCGGAAACGGCAGAGTACTTCCCCGATGGCTCTGTGAAACTCGGCGTGTCACCCGCTTCTGGACTGGTCATCTCCAGTCCAGATGGTCAACCCGCTGGTATCGTGTTTCAGCCGAGAGCTAAGGGGGCGAAGACACCCGGAGTAGTTGGCTCTATTGAGATGCCAAAGGTGCCGTTCCTGATGCCTGCACCAGACAGAGTGCGCCGACCAGCTTCTCGCCGGCCGTCGAGCAGCGAGGACAAGAACCCAGCTCAACAGATTGTTTCGTTTTCCGTACTCCACACTCAGGGCCCTAGTACACCTATCCCGCATCGCCAAGATTCACTACCGAGTTCCGATGTTCAGACTTCCGCCACAAGTTCTACCGCAAAAGTGAAGGTTCGGAAACCATCTGTATTAGCCGATGACGTTGGTCCCCCGCCTCCTTCGTCGTGGAAGGGGAACCCAGCGGATGCGAGGAAGACATCGTCGCCACCAGGGTCCCCCAGCACTCCTGATCCGCCTTCAAATACCTTTACGAGGCGACCCTCTAGGCGAGTACAAGATCAGAAGCCTTCGACATCAACCGCCATGCCTACAAAGGGAGGGAAGGGAGCCACCGACACTAACATTATCCCGCCAATAAGCGTCCTTATCGTTGATGGTATATAAATTAGTTCTCGCTGAGAGTTATGCTAATCTGCCAACCAAGATAACCCGATCAATCAGACAATTCTGTCCACGTTCATGCGGAAGAAGAAAATCAAGTATGACGTTGCAAAGAATGGGGAGGAAGCTGTACAAAAATGGCGTAGTGGAGGTTTCCATCTGATTTTGGTGAGCTTGAGTGAGAGTCCAATTTTACGATTCTCTGACGAGGCTGCAGATGGACATTCAAATGCCTGTCATGGATGGAATTCAAGCAACAAAGGAAATCAGACAGCTTGAAGCTGCTATATGCGCTCCCTCGACCCCTCAGTCTGATAGCAGTGCTCGTACACCTTCTGATGTTGCCTCAACCGAGTCGCGCACATCGACATCAACATCAACATCCACATCGCCCTATCGCTCTTCGGTCATCATCGTCGCACTAACAGCGTCTTCCCTTCAGAGCGATCGAGTTGCTGCTCTCGCGGCAGGATGCAATGACTTTCTAACAAAGCCTGTGTCGTTGCAATGGCTCAACAACAAGATCATTGAATGGGGCTCCATCAAAGCACTGCAAATGTGGGCCGATCTGCGTCCAGAAGCTGCCAAGTCAATTTCGGCGGAGCAAAATTCACAAGCTCAAGCTGTCGCTCGCCGCTTACATGTGCCTGAAGGGAGGGCCACGCCGATGAATCATTCTCCGAGTCGTTCGTCGTCCATCGGAAAGACGGAAGGGCATCACGAGGGCGCGCCGCTCATTGTATCCTCGAGCGTGTTGCCCCCGTCAGAGCAACTGGACGCGCTGCTGAAACTTAGTGAAAATCCTTCGACATCATCGACGAATAGCGGACTGGATCCAATCGATAAGCACGAAGGAGCAACCACGTCGAGTAAACATCCTATAGCCTATTCTGATTGAACGATGTTTGCTTATCGTTTGTCAGGTCCAGTTGTTGAGGCATCCACAATCACAGGTGCAGACGACCCGATTTGTTCGGTGTCGAATGTCGCTGATGCCAGAGCCAGATAATGCAGACAAGCGATCACCTGCTGAGCAACTAGGTTGGGTCACGGTCACTGACGGTGTATCTCCGTCGGCCGGTAAGTGTCGAGTATTCCGTGCGAAATAATGCCCATCAAGGTTGTTATAGAAACGAAGGAACGCGTTGCAACCGCGACGGCCGACGCCGAAATTCCTCCGGGTGATATTTCACTGAATTCGTCAGGTGATCACGATGAGCCAGACGAGATCCCTTGACGGTGGTGGGCGACCTTGGGAAAGCTTGTCTGGATGATCAAACCGCTGTTCATGCCCTTGAATCTGAAGGTCGCCGGGATCTTCCGCAAATTCTTCTAAGCTCGCCATCGTACATTGTGCTAGTTTTATTCGTCAGTTTCATTCTGGGGTTTATGTTGTGCTGATTTTGGGATTTATCATGGTCGTTCACGCGATCTTCACGCTCGGTCTTGCTAGGATTTGGTCGTCTTTTTTTTTACGTGGGATAGCTGGAACGATGGACAACACATGTTTGCTGAGTTTTCGACGTGCATACGTACTATTTACCACGACATGACGATAGCCAGTCAGATCACATGTCCGTCGCGAAAAGGAGAAAAAATTGCCCACGTTGGAGGCTCATTGGTATACGCGCTGATGTGCGATAGCCAATCAGGGAGCGCGTGTACAAGCACGATCATGCCCGCTGACGGACGCCCACTCAGATCTAAGACAGGACGAGGAGAGGAC